>PITA01000700.1:0-245531 GCA_004023965.1 Spilogale gracilis | reverse complement strand
AAGGTGCCCATCAACAGATGAATGGATAAAGAAGATGTGGTACATATATACAATGGAATACTATGCCTCCGTCAGAAAGGATGAATACCCAACTTTTGTAGCAACATGGACTGGACTGGAAGAGATTATGCTGAGTGAAATAAGCCAAGAAGAGAAAGTCAAGTATCGCATGGTCTCACTTACTTGCAGTGCATGAGGGACAAACAGGAGGACAGTGGCAGAAGGAAAGCAAATGGGAACTAGGGTAATCTAGGGAGGGAAACGAAACAACAGAGACTTTGAACACAGAAACAAACTGAGGGACTTGGAGGGAGGGGGCTGGAGGGATGGGAGAGCCTGGTGGTGGGTACTGGGGACACCTAAAGCGTGGAGCACTGGGTGTGGGGAATGGGGAATGAATCTTGAAACACTGGAAAAAAAAATTTTAGTAACAATAAAAAAAAAAGTGCTATTATTTATTTAGTTCTTCATATGGTCCAGGCAGTGTTTTGTAAACACTGTCTCACTAATTCTCATAACAGGTTATGAAGAATGTATCATCTCCATTTTACAGATGGAGTTATATAGCTCGGAGGAGAACTGAAGCTCAAAGAAATAATTACCCTAATTACAAAACTACTAAGTGGTGGAACCAGGACTCAAAGCCAGTACATCCAAAAAAAGGTTTAGGGGCACCTGAGTGGCTCAGTGGGTCAAGCGTATGACTCTTAGTTTGGGCTCAGGTCCTGATATTTTGAGTCATGAGACTGAGCCCCTCATCGGGCTCCATCTGCTTGGAGATCTTTCCTTTGCCCCTTCCCCCACTTGTGTGCAGGCAAGCATGCTATCTCCCTTTCTAAAATAAATGAATAAATCTTTTTTAAAAACCATTTATTTCAGAAGAACAAAAAGTTGATAAATTGACAAACGGAGCGCCTGGGAGGCTCAGTCAGTTAAGTGTCCGCCTTCAGCTCAGGTCATGATTCCAGAGTCCTGGGATCAAGCCCTACATTGGGCTCCCTGCTCACCTGGGAGTCTACTTCAATGCTCTCTTGCTTTCTCTCTCTCTCAAATAATAAAATCTTTAAAAATAAATAAATAACATCAAGGCTAGATTCAAGGGCAAAAATAATTTTTGAAGAACATAACGAGTTAGTCTCACTCATTTTAAAACACAGTCCTTAAAATAAAATCACTCAAACATGGTAGAAGCCTATTTCTCTCTAACAAAATGGTTCAGAAAGGTATTCCATGAAGTGATACAGAACTTGGCACAGAAGTTGGCAGGAGTTTCTGCCATCTTCAATCTTGGCTTCCAAGGTCACTTTGCCTGTCACCATCCCGGCCTATGAGAAGGAGGAAAGGAGCACAATCCCTCATCTCTTGAAAGCACAGTCCAGAAGGACACACATAATTTCTGCTGCATTCCATTAGCAAGAGCTTAGTCACATGAAACATTGCAGCAAAAGAGGCTGGACAATGTGGCATGTGGCTACAAAGGCATGACCTAGTTACAGATGCTGTGGAAGAAAGAACAAATTTTGGTGGAAAACTAGCTGTCAATGCCACAATTTAGTAGACTTAAACATTAACATAGGCAGAGACCAGTTTTTCATAAAACCTAGAAAACTTAAACTTCTAGGCCTCTCATTTGCATAGTCTCTTCCAAAGCCTGTTAGGGGTCTGTATGAGTTAGCATTTCTGTATAACAAATTACTCCAAAACTTATTGGCTTAAAACAATAACCTTATTATCTCACATAATTCCTGAGAGTCTGAAATCTGGGAGCAGCTTCTCTGAGTGCCTCCGGCTCAGAATATTAAGCTGTCAGCCAAGGATGCAATGGGCTTAGATGCAACAAAGGCTTGACTAGGGCTGGAGGATCCGCTCCTGAAGTGGTACTCACAAAGCTGTCGGCTGGAGGCCTTAGTTTGTCACTCCATGGTCTTCTCCAAAGGATTCTGTGACAGTTCTCATGACATAGTAGCTGAGTTCCTCCAGAATGAATGATCTGAGATAGAGGGTTCCAAGTAATAATGTTCTTTATAACCTGGCCTCCAAAGTGACATCACTTCTGCTGAATTCTGTTGGTCTCACAGACCAACCCCAACACCATATGAGAGAAGAGCTACACTAGGGCATGAATACCAGGAGACAGGGATAATGGGTGGGCAGTGGGAATCTTCATATATGAAGCTGGATATCAACAAGCTCCAGTAATGTGCTCACATGTTTTTTGTAGCATTGGTAAAAGTAAGATTTTCTTTATGTTCTTTGTCTTAATGAGGCCTCAATTGTGTTAGCTTATAGCACCGGAAAACATGAATCCTTTTCTTATATGACCTTTCCTGAACCTTTAAAATCATTTTAGAATAGGGTGAATCTATTCCACAAACTAAAACCATTAGAGCTAAATTCTGAAGGGATGAAGTACTTTTTCAAATTGTGTTTGTTTTCATGACTTTTAATATTATATAGTTGGTACAATGCTGATTTGTTACCAGTGTTAGACAAGAAGTTGGAGGAGATCTGGATGTCAATCCACATTCTACCTCTAACAAACTAAGTGATCTTCCTTTCACACAATGCTACCTGCTCTCGGAACTGGCTTCATCAATATGAGTCATGGCATTAACTAATCTATAGAGGCACTTCCAGACAGTTCTTTAAAAGTCTATGATTAAATGATGGGTCTCTCTATGCTACACATTTCTCATCCATGATACAAGGATAACAATGTCTACTTCACAGAGGTGTAGCGATAATTAAATGAGGCAGCCTATGAAAAGTATCCCAAATATCCAAGCAAGCAGTGTATGCTCAGTAAATATTAGCCATTCTCACTATTTTGTGCCTGAAAATTGACCAACCTCAGGAAACCCATTTTGAATAGTTTTGTAGTATTACAGTAATTTGTAATTTCAGTTTTCATCTCAGATGACTCTGTACGCTTTTATAAGTGACTAAAAGATAATATGAAGTAATATCAAGGCTGTGGAACAACTAGAATGCTCATATGTTTATTCATGGGAGTATAAACTAGTATAATGACTTTGGTAAAATATTTAATAATATGACCACTTAAGCTAAACTTAGACATATCTTATGACCCAAAAAATCCTCTCCTAGCTAAACTTAACATATATTAGTGCTACGTCCACCAAAAGATGTATGTGAGAATATTCATTATAGCTTTATTGATAATATTCAAACTAAAAACAACCCAAATGTCTTTATTTTTTTAAAGATTTTATTTATTTGACAGAGAGAAACACAGCTAGAGAGGGAACACAAGCAGGGGGAGTGAGAGAGAAGCAGGCTTCCTGCCAACCAGGGAGCCCGATGTGGGGCTCGATCCCGGGTCTCCGGGATCATGACCTGAGCTGAAGGCAGTCGCCCAACCGAGCCACCCAGGCGCCCAAATATCTTTAAACAGTAGAATGGAAAAAGTGAAGCATATTCATAAATAGAATGAATATTCTATTGATAATATACAAACTAAAAACAACCCAAATGTCTTTCAACAATTGAATGAAAAAGTAAACCATATATTCATACAATAGATTGAATATAGCAATGAAAAGAACAAACATCACCAATGTGATGTCGAGTAAAAACCAAAAACATAAAATGCATACTTCATGATCCTAGTACTTAGAGTTCAAAATCTGGGAAACAAAACTGTGGTAATAGAGGTCAGAAGAATGATTATCTTTGAATAAATATTGATTGGAAGAGAGGGTAAAGAGAGCTTTCTGGGGTGGAAATGTTCTGCCTATTGATCTGAGTAGTGGTTTCACAGGTGTGTGCATACATCAAAAATTAGTCAAGCTTTAGATTTAAGACTTGCCTGTCTTATTTAAAGTTTCACCTCAATAAAACATTTTTTAAGTTGGTAATGGTATAAAGAAATACATTGCTGATATCATTGATATAAGAAAAGAGGCTTGACAATGATTTAGATTTATGCAGTTCTGTTTCATTCTAGCTAAATGCTTGACAGTTATGGTCCTAGGAAATAATTAATGAATAATTAATTATTGCTCTCCTGTCATATACTACCTTATTAACTGTGTCAATTTTTCACTCATTTCCCAAATATTTAAGTGCCAGATGCTCTGCTACCTGATGGGATTATTAACAATGAAAAAATAGACATAGCTCTTACCTCCATAGGGCTAGGTGTACTGGGCAAGACAGAGAAATAAATCAGAAGTTAAAATTGCAGAGGGTTTTACCCTCTGTGCAGAGGGATGCACCCAAGAACACTTCCCCAAAGCCACTGGCTGGGAAAACGAGAGACTGATTTTCATGAGATTTTGCAACCAGTGGGGTTCAAAGACAGGAGTTTTAGAGATGGGTGGGCTTGGCTGGGATAGAGACCTGCAGGTGCTGCCCTATTCCTGGAGAGAATGCAGGCAAGCAAGCCCCAGGGCAGATGGTGTGATCTGAGGATAACCTAAGGCACATGGGGAGAGAGTGTTTGCTGTTCTTGGAGTGCATCTGTGAGAAATGGCATTCGCAGAGACACCTCCCTGGTGACAAAAGAGCTGGTGGGCACCATTTTCCTCTCCTGCCTGTCAGCATAGGCAGAGAGACATCTGCTGAGGGCAGCTAACCCAGACACTGGCTGTTTAGCCTGTTTGCTCCAAATCCTGTGCCTCTGCACTCTGGTGCCCTTCTTGGCCAAACCTGCATCCATCCTCGCACACTTTCCTCTAGAAGATTAGCACAGGGCCCTTACCTCATAGCACATACCTCAAGTTGTAAAAGTTTTAAAAGTCAGTTTTAAAAGTCAGGCCCATACCTCATAGCGTATACCTCAAGTTTGAAGTTTTAAAAGTCATTCTTGGCTGGAATAGAGCCCAAAATGTACTGTGCTGCTTCAGGCAAGCAAAGACAGTGTGAAAACAGAGATCTGGAAAATGCCTGGGACAAAGGAAAGGGAAATTACTCACTCTTCTGGGAGAGCTTCCTTGAGAGCAGTAAGCACAGAGACCCCTCTGTGGTTAGAAAGGAATTGGTTGGTACCATTTCCCTCCCTCATCCCTCAGCATAAACCAGCTATAGTAAATAGCACAGCACCAACAATGGCTCCCTAACCTGCTTACACCAAGTTCTACCCCCCTGCACTCTGCTGGTACTGCTTTTCTCAGGCAGGTATGCCTAGAGCCCAGTGCAGTGGGCCCTTTCCACAGAAGCCAAACAGAAACTCCCATATGCACCATGTCTACCCACTAGAGAGTTCTGCAAGTCTTCAGTTCTAGCGTAAGTAGCATCAATTCTCATTTAACAAGTAGACCAGAGCACACCTAGTTAAATCTCGCCACATTCTAACCAAGGACCAAACACTGCCCACTGCAGACAAGGAGAGCTTCTGCAGACAACTGACCTGAGGGATAGTGTAAGAAAAACGCAGCAGCAGAGTGCAGGCAGCACACACCAGAGACACTCCCTGAAGCACAAGATCCAGGACACCGTATGACCTCTTCTTCATTAAAGCTATTACTCTCAAAAGCAAGAAATATAACAGGCTTTTCTAACTCACAGAAAAAGACAGAGACCTAGACAAAATGTCAAGATGGAGGAATTCATCCCAAAAGAAAGAACAAGCAAAAGTTCACAGCCAGAGATCTAATCAAAACAAATATAAGTAATACGCCTGATGATGATTTTAAAGCAACAATCATAAGGATACTTGCTGAGCTTCAAAAAAGTATGGAAGACATCAGGGAGACCCTTACTGCAGAGATAAAAGGGTTAAAAAACAATCTGTCAGAAATGAAAAATGAAATAATGTAATGACCACAAACATGGAAGAAGCAGAGAATAAATAAGTGATATAATAGAGTAATAGAAAATATAGGGCTGGAAAAAAGAGAGCTACAATCATACATCATGAGAATACACCTAGGGAATTCACTGATTCCATCAAATGTAATAACATTCATATCATAGGCATCCTGGAAGAAGAAGAGAGAAAAGGGGGCAGAAGGTTTATTAGAGGAAATGAGAGGTGAAAACTGCCCTATTCTGGGAAAGGAAACAGACATCCAAATCCAGGAGTCACAAAGAACTCCCATCAAAATGACCAATATCAAGACACTGTAGTTAAATTTGCAAAATACAGTAATAGGAAAAAATCCTAAAAGCAGCAAGACAAAAGAAGTCCCTAATTTACAAGGGAAGACCCATAAAGCTAGCCATAGATTTCTCCACAGAAACTTGGCAAGCCAGAAGAGAGTGGCATGATATATTCAACATACTGAATGGGAAAAGTCTGCAGCCAAGAATATTCTATCCAGCAAGGTTATCATTCAGAACAGAAGGAGAGATTAACAGTTTTCCATACAAACAAGTCAAGGAGTTCATGACCACTAAACCAGTCCTGCAAGAAATTTTAATGGGGACTCTGAATGGGAAAGACCAAAAGTGACAGACTAGAAAGGAACAGAGAAAATCTCCAGAAACAATGGCAAGACATGTAATAAAATGGCAGTAACATCTATCAATAATTACTCTGAATGTAAATGGAATAAAATGCTCCAATCAAAAGACACAGGGTCTCAGAATGGATTTAAAAAACAAAACAAAACAAAACAAGCCATCTATGTGCTGCCTACAAAAGACTCATTTTAGACACAAAGATACCTACAGACTGAAAATGAGGGGATGGAGAAACATCTAACATGCTAATGGATGTGAAAAGAAAGCTGAAGGAACTATACTTTTATCAGACAAAATAGACTTTAACAAGAGACAAGGACAGACACTATATAATAATAAAAGGGACAATCCAACAAGATCTAATAATTATAAATATTTATGCACCCAACATAGGAGCACCCAAATACATCAAACAGTTAATAACAAAGGTAAAAGAACTATTTGATATTATTGCAATAATAGTTGGGGACTTTAACACCCCCACTTACAGCAATGGACAAAACATCCAAGCAGAAATCAAGGACATGATGACTCTGAATGACAAACTGGACCAGATGGACTTAACAGATATATTCAGAACATTTCATACTAAAGCAGCAGAATACACACTCTTTTCAAGCGCACATGGGACATTCTCCAGCATAGATCATATACTAGGTTACAAATCAGGCCTCAACAAATACAAAAAGATTAAGATCCTGTCATGCATATTTTCTAATCATAACACTATGAAATTTGAAATCAATCAATAGGAAAAGTTTGGAAAGACCACATATACGTGGAGGTTAGACAACATGCTATTAAAGAATGAATGGGTCCCGCACTGCCATGAATAGTGTAAGGGAGGCCTACACCAACATGAGGCGTGAGTTTGACCAGTGCTTCAAACGCTGGTTTACCAAGAAGTTCCTCAAGGATGTTGCTTCCAGAGACCCGTACACCGACCTCTTCAAGCATTATCAGCAGTGTATGCAGAAAGCAATAAAGAAGGAAATTCCCATTGAAGTACTGGCATTCATGGGCCATGGCAAAGCAAAGCCTGAAAGCTCTTTTTAACCTTGATAGTCCCTTGAAAATAGACTCCTCCAGTCAGGAAATTGAGGACACTAGATTTCATCAATTAAGACTGTGAAAAAAGTCATCAGTTTTGGTGAGTTTAGGAGGGAGGAGTTTTCTGATCTCGATTTTCTCTCATTTGTAGAAGATGATGAACCATCACTCTGCTTTGAGATGATTTCTCACTTGCTCTAGCATCTTGCAGGAACTCTATGTGCTAAAACTAAATGATGTCTTGGGATTATGGTTGCAATACTTGATCTGGGATCAGTTTTAAATTTCCTTTGTACGTAAATACTGATAAACTTGTCAGGATGCTCAGGGTTGCCTGACCTCTTGAATTTTGTTGTGAAGGCACATTAGGGGGTTAATTAATTAGGATCACTCTTTTCTCTCAGGAAGTTAAGGCTCTGAAAAGTGATCCCAGCCCAACAGTTTTAATCAATACTTGGGAGCATCGTTTTATTTTTATGTAATAACTTTTAGGATTGTTGGTTGAACTGAGTTAGCCAAGAAGAAGACAGCTTTAACAGACAGTGCACTGCCTTAAGAAGAGGTGTCAGATTTCTAATTGAGTTGTGAAAGCTGGAAGAATGTTGCAGTACACACATTTCAGAACTCAGAGTGTAGTTTAGGAAATAAAATCCTTGGAGTAACAATGGAGGAAGATCCTAAATTGCAAAGATTTGCTATTGCCAGCTTTCTGACCAAGTCAGTTAATTAAGCCAACCTGCATTATCATAAAACTGCCAAAATGCTGCATCTGGTTAAATGGGAGAAGAGTTTGTTGTATTTGCCTGTGTACCCACTCTGCCCTGTGATAGCTGTAATCATGAAGATGGAATAAATTGTATGGGTCAATCAAAGAAATTATAGAGAAGAAATTAAAAAATACACAAAACCAATGAAACCCGGAGAGTCCAATACCCTCTTGGATGCAGCACAAGCAGTCATAAGGGGGGAAGTATACAGCAATACAGGCCTACCTAAAGGAGCTAGAAAAAGAACAACAAATGAAGTATAAAGACAGTAGCAGAAGAAAAATAATAAAGAATAGAACAGAAATAAATGATCTAGAAACTAAAAAACAAAACAAACAACGAACTAAAACGAGTAAAACAAATCAATGAAACCAGGAGCCAATTCTTCAAAAAAAAAAAGAATAAAATTGATAAACCCCTACCCAGACTTATCGAGAGAGAGAGAGAGAGAGAGAGAGAGAGAGAGAGAGAGAATGAAAGGACGCAAATAAATAAAATCACAAATAAGAGAGGAGAAATCATAATCAGCTCGGAAATACAAACAATTACAAGACAATATTAAGGAAAATGCTATGCCAACAAATTGGACAATCTAGAAGAAATGGATAAATTCCCAGAAACACATAAACTACCAAAACTGAAACAGGAAGAAATAGAAAACTTGAACAGATTGATAACTAGCAAAGAAATTGAATCAGTAATCAAAGATCTCCCAACAAACAAAGTCCAGAGCCAGATGGCTTCACTGGATATTTAAAAAGAGTTAATACCTATTCTTTTCAAACTATTCCAAAATATAGAAATGGATGGAAAACTTACAAATGTATTCTATGAGGCCAGCATTACACTGATTCTAAAACCAGACAAAGACTCCAGTTAAAAGAGAACTACAGGTAAGGACGAGGGGGAGGGAAGGAGGGAGGGAGGGAGGGAGGGAGGGAGGAAGGAATGAACGAACGAACGAACGAATGAACCACAGGCCAATATCCCTGATGAACATAGATGCAAAAATTCTCTACAACTTACTAGATCAAATCCAATAGTACCTATAAAAAATAATTCACCATGATCAAGTGGGATTTATCCCTGGGCTGCAAGGGTGGTTTGATGGTTCAATATTCACAAATCAATCAATCAATATGATATACCACATTAATAAAAGAAAGGATAAGAGTCATCTGATCATCTCAATAAATGAAGAGAAAGCAGTTGACAAAGTATAACATCCATTCATGATTAGAACTCTCAGCAAAGTAAGGAAAAAGGGAACATAGCTCAACATCATAAATGCCATATATGAAAATCCCACAGCTGATATCATTCTCAATGGGGAAAAACTGACAGCTTTTGCTCTGTGGTCAGGAACAAGGCAGGGATGTCCACTGTCACCACTTTTATTTAACATAGTACTGGAAGTCTTAGCTCAGCAACCAGACAACAACAATAAATAAAATGTATCCAGATTGGCAAGGAAGAAGTCAAACTTTCGCTCTTTGCAGATGACATGATACTCTATTTAGAAAACCCAAAAGACTCCACTAAAGAGTTGCTAGAACTGATACATGAATTCAATAAAATCACAGTATACAAAATCAATATACAAAAATCTGTTGCATTTCTATATACCAATAATGAAATCTCAGAAAGAGAAATCAAGGCATGGATCCCATTTACAATTGCACCAAAACCCATAAGATACCTAGGGATAAACCTAACCAAAGAGATAGAAAATCTGTACTCTTTTTTTTTTTTAATTTTTTTAAGATTTTATTTATTTGACAGAGAGAAACACAGCCAGAGAGGGAACACAAGCAGGGGGAGTGAGAGAGGGAGAAGCAGGCTTCGCGCCGAGCAGGGAGCCCGATGTGGGGCTCGATCCCGGGTCTCCGGGATCATGACCTGAGCCGAAGGCAGTCGCCCAACCAACTGAGCCACCCAGGCGCCCCGAAAATCTGTACTCTTAAAAATGTAAAACATTGGTGAAAGCTATTGAAGATGAGACAAAGAAATGGAAAGACATTCCATGCTATGGACTGGAAGAAGAAATATGGTTAAAATATCTATACTACTCAAAGCAATCTCCATATTTAATGTAATCTCTGTCAAAATACCACCAGTTTTGACAGAACTAGAACAAACAATCCTAAAATTTATATGAAACCACAAAAGACCCAAAATAGCCAAAGCATCTTCAAAAAGAAAAGCAAAGCTGGAGGCATCACTTCCAGACTTCAAGTCATATTACAAAGCTGTAGTGATCAAAACAGTATGGTATTGGCACAAACACAGACACATAGATCAATGGAACAGAATAGAAACCTAGAAATGAACCCACAACTATATGGACAATTAATCTTTGATAAAGCAGGAAAAAATATCCAATGGAAAAAGCCGACTTTTCAATAAAAGATGGGAAAACTACACAACATGCAAAAGAGTGAAACTGGACCATTTTCTTATACTATACACAAAAATAAATTCAAAATGGTTGAAAGACCTAAATGTGAGACCTAAAACCATAAAAATCCTAGAGGAGAACACAGGTACTAACTTTGACATCAACCATAGCAAGTTCTTACAAGGTATATCTTCTGAGGCAAGGGAAGCAAAAGCAAAAATGAACTATTAGGACTTCATTAAATAAAAAGCTTCTGCACAGTGAAGGAAACAATCAACAAAACTAAAAGGCAACCAATGGAATGGGAGAAGATACTTGCAAATAACATATCTGATAAAGAGGTAGTATCAAAATATATAAAGAACTTATAAAATGAAACATGCAAAAAACAAATAATCCAGGTAAAAATGGGCAGAAGACATGAATAGACATTTTTCCAAAGAAGAAATACACATGGCTAACAGACACATGAAAAGATGCTCAACATCACTCATCATCAGGGAAATAGAAATCAAAACCATAATGAGATACTACCTCACACCTGTCAGAAAGGCTAAAATTAATAATACAGGAAACAAGTATTGGTGAGGATGTGGAGAAAGGGGACTCCTTTTGCATTGTTGGTGGGAATGAAAACTGGTGCAGTCACTGGAGAAAACAGTAATGATTTTCCTCAAAAAGTTAAAAAATAGGAACCCCTGGGTGGTTCAGTTATTTAAGCATCTGCCTTCAGCTCAGGTCATGATCCTAGGATCCTGGGATCAAGTCCCGCATTGGGCTCCTTGCTCAGCAGACAGCCTGCTTTTCCCTCTACCTGCTGCTCCCCCTGCTTGTGCATGCTTGCTCACTCTCACACAAATAAATAAAATATTTAAAAATGAAAAACAAAACAAGTTAAAAATAGAACTACTCTGCTACCCAGCAATTGCACTACTAGGTATTTACCAAAGGGTACAAAAATACTGATTCAAGTATGCATGCACCCAATGTTTACAGCAGCATTATCAACAATAGCCAAATTATGGAAAGACCTCAAATGTCCATCAACTGCTCAATGGATAAAGAAGAGGTGGAGTATGGCTGACATATTATTACCAGCCACAAAAAGGAATATTAGAAATTCTTGAAGGTTTAGTAGGATCTTCTTTAGAAGAAGTTGCTTCTGATCTTTTCTTATTGTATATTCAGGAACCCACCTTCTCACACCTAGGGTACAGGTTACAGTTAGGTTTAGGGCTAGGCTTAGGTGTAGGGTTAGGGTAAGAGTATGTTCCTGGTATCCAGAGTTCAAAGATTTCTCCCGAGAATAAAACTTTAGACTTCTGCTGGGGGTAGAATAGACATGGCAGTCTTCCACCGAACTGAGGCAAGGAGGGGGTTTGTGGCTAAATACTCTTTTAAAAAAGTACAATTTTATGTCACAAATGTATATGGGGAAGTAGAATATACTTCCCTGCTACTGGGGAATGAAGCAGAGTTTGTAACAACCAGAAGGGAAATTGCTAAAGAAAATAGTGTCTAAGCTGAAATTAGTTCCTTTAGAACAGAAATAGAATGCTGTTCCACAACATAAAGATTGCATGGCATATTCTAGGACCTGAGATAAGGTCATTGTGTCTGGACATAAAGTGTGCTGGAGAGGGAGCAAGGAATGCAATAAGTGATGCTAGAGAAGCCAACCCATAGGAAGACCCTACAAGCCCTGTGAAAGGAGTAAAAATTTTATTATGTGCATAGGGAAAAGACATGACTTGACATGTGTTCTAGAGATATTATTATGTCTCCAATGTGATGAGTGTACTAGAGGGAAGCAAGACTGCAGGAAGAGAGACAGCTTGGGAGGCTGTTGCAGTAAACTGGCTGGAGATGATGGTGTGTAAAACTAGGCAATAGAGATGAAATGAGAGATGTTTAGGGAAGTAGAAATAATAGGACTTGGAGACTGTTTGGCTAAGCAAAGCAGAGTGAAAAGTGAAGGCTGACACCCCGTTTCTGGCTTATGCAATCCTGTTGGCAGTGATGCCATTCACCAGGATAGGGAATATAATAAGGAGTATCATTTTGCTAGTTTGCTAGTTCTAGGGACTTTGAGGAGGTAAGAGAAGGAAGCTAATGAGTTCTGTTCTGTCTATCTTGTCTTTAAAATGCTTACAAGACAATGAAGGAGAGAGATTCAGAATGCAGTTGGTGCTTAGGAGACATAACTGTCCTGAAGAAATAAATTTAGAGATCAGCATTGTAGAGAGATTAACTAAAGGAGAGAGAAGTAGAGAGAATCTAAATCTAAATCACCCCTAAACAATATGTAGACAGATCGACAGATACAGTATACAACACTGAGGAATACTCGCCTTTAAATGATAAGCAGAAGAGAAAGAAGGTCCCTCAAAGAATACTGAAGAGGAACAAAGGAGAAGAAAGAAACCAGAAGACCATGTGTACAGAAGCTAAAGAAAGAGAGTTTTTCCAAAAAAAGTGGTAGGTGGGCAACAGGGTCAAATGTTGCCAAGAGATTATGTCAGGGAAGTCTTGGTGATCTTAAAAAGAGTAGTAGCAGAGGAGGTTGCTGCCAAATTTCAGCGGCTGAGGACTAAATGGGAGGTGATGTGGTTATTTCTGATTCTCAAATATCCATCCCCTGTCCAAAATTGAAGAATCCTCTTCCTCCGGCTATTGACTAGAGTACTAGTTTTAGACAACATAGTACACGCTCAGTAGTTTAAGTAGAAAGAAATTGATTCCAGGGTTTTGGTTAGTTTACAAGACATCTGGGAAGGCCAAGACACCAAGTTTGATGGTCAAATGGTCACTGACAACACAGCCAGGAAAAATCCCAGCCACACCGTGGGAACTTTCCAACAGATATGTCCTTGCTGTCACCACCTGATGCTTGAATACCATGAATCAGGATCTGGTCACTGGAATCTCTACAACAGCTTCAGTAGAAAAAACAAAAGTGTCTACGATCTGCACTTGCCAGAACTATGTCTCCTCGGCCATGTGATGCTTACTCTGCTTGCCAAGCTTAGCAGGAGCACATCTGCCTGGCAGAAAGCGCGAGTCACCCTTGCTACACTTCATGGGAGTCTTGAAAACATACTCTTTAACTTTCTATCTTCTAAAGCCCAGAAAGGCAGGCTACAATGGATTAAAAATGTATAGAATGAGAGAATTGGTAGTGTTTGCCACTGTCCGTTCCTTTGGCTACTCAGCATCGATTCATCTTTCTCCCCAAACCTAAAATTACAAACCACAATTTGCAACAACATATAGATTCCTGACGTTTTTCCATTGGTTTTGCCCTTGGGTGTGGTAGTAGGAGGCACAGGATACTCTATGTCGCAGATCTGTTCCCCTATGCCTTCATTGTGTGGTACAAACCCTATTTCCCCCTTTAAAATCTCAAACATTCCAGCCAATACATGTAATCCCTCTCACCTTCTTCATGAAGCACAAGAAATCCCAAAAGACCAGGTGTCAGTCTCAACCTCCACTTCACTATAAGCACTTTTGTTTCCTGATAGACTCATTCCTCCCTTGGATAATAAAAGTTGAAAGTTGTAGATAGAGAGATAGAGAGAAAACTTTTGAGAATGAGTCATTGGT
Organism: Spilogale gracilis; assembly: GCA_004023965.1. Taxonomy (NCBI): domain Eukaryota; kingdom Metazoa; phylum Chordata; class Mammalia; order Carnivora; family Mephitidae; genus Spilogale; species Spilogale gracilis. The sequence continues at coordinate 231,284 of PITA01000700.1, read as the reverse complement.
TTTATTAGTGGGAGGTTATCATTCTTACTTCATATCCATTGTTTTCTGACCCTATGTATTGTGGCCATGAGAGATATATACTTAGTGCCTCCTGACTGACAGCTTTACAGCCTCATAGCTGGTACCTTAATTGGGTCCCCCAAAGGACTGTCTGCCTTTCTAAAAGACCACCCACTTCTGGGTGATAAGGATACATGGTAAGATCAGTGAATCTCAACAGCATTGGCTCAACACTTTACTTCATTCATCAATAAACACATTTTCTGCTCAGAGGCAATGGTTAATAAAATACCATGACAATGAATTAGGTACATAATAGGACTACAGGTAACGGTGCAGGTAAAATTTTGGCATGCAGGGAAAGCCAACCTACATTCATAGTAAAAATGCATTTACAATGAGGAGAATTGCTGCCCACTCCATGATGGAAGAAGCCTACATAGTTAAACTGCCACTAGATGGTTGTTTGGTGTTCCAGGGCTGAGGACAAGATTGGGGACTCCGCTGTTGGTGGCTACAGCAGGTATGTTAGGTGCTCAGGAGTTAGAGCAGCCAAGTCAGTTCCAGTGCTGGGAGAGGTGGGGGGAGGTAATATTGAACCTAGGGATCATCTTCTTCCTTGCAACTACAAAGGCTTTTTTAAATGAGCCTATTTAACAAACACTTAGATACCTGGGAAAAGACCAGTTTTCGAATATTACAAATCTCCTCTATAGGAGTCCTTGATAAGCATCCATGTGAGACATAGTTATTCTCCTAGTCTGGGAACAATCTGAAGATGTCCATCTATGCATTTCTTTCTCCATATGTCTTTGTTACAATCTTTCAACCTTGTTTTATCCATGATTTGACTTAGCTCTTCGCATGAATCAGAGTAGATCCACACCTCAGAACATGCCCTTCCAAACTAGACCATGATACATTCCTTCCAAAACTTGCACAAATGCATCTGAAAACCTTGAGGATGATTTCTCTTTCCCTGTGACAAAGAGGCAAAGTCACCTGCTAAAACTGAAGGAAGAAAGTGGCAGAGTCAGAGATTTGAGGACTGCAAAAGTTTTAAAACACCCACACATGAGAGACAATTTGGAAAACAAAGAAATGATGTGGATACAGTTTTGAAGATGTTAGACTACATTATTATGTGATTTTTTTCCTCCGGAAGCATACTCTAAGCCCCTAAAAGCAAAACCACCACAATGGTCAAACACAGCATGTTTACTGCAACCTCAAGACTTCATTCACATGCATTTAAAAATAATTGCTAGCTCGCAAAATTAATATACTGATAATTCTAGCTAAAACAGGGTTATTATTTAGATATTATATTTGTCAATAGCATCTTTTGTCCAAGATGTAAGAATAATATATTAAAAAGTATTATTTGGTATAATCATCTTTTAAAATCTGTAAAATCAAGTAATAATCATTGCCTCTGGGAAGGGGGATTAGGGAGCTGGAAGACAAGAGTGGAGGGAGATTTATTTTCACTCCATACCCTTTTGTAGTTTTTAAATTTTACATCTCTATATAAAAATACAGTCTCTTGATGTGTTCAGTCTCACTTGATGTAAGTATGCTTCTCTGAGAGGACAGGTATCTCTGTAACTGCAGCCTTCTGCCCATTGGATCTACTCTATGCCAAATGGCACCCAAAGATGGTTTTCTAAGCCATTTCTCAATATCAGCTAACTAGAAGGATATTTTCCAAAATCTTTGTGATGGGAATAAATATTTTGTTCATGTATCCACTCATTCACTTGTCCATGTAGTCAACCAAGTTTTATTGAGGTGTGTGTGTTCTCTAAAAACCCTTATAGGATACGTTCTAGGAAATACAGAGCTACAAAGAGAAAGCCTAGTTAGTCACCTCAATCTTTCTGAATGGGGCAGTGTGTAAATAAGGAGTGATCTCCACCTTCCAGGTATTTATAAACAGCTATGTAGGAAAGTCCTCAATGGAACAGGACAACATAAAAACTATATGTGACAAATGTTGTGCTATAGGAGTAAGAAAAAACAATGCATCCTGGGCATATCAGGAAAGGTTTCACAGGGGGGAAAAAACAACACATATCCAAGCTAGATTGTGAACAGTGATTAGAATTTTAGAGAGGAAAAAGAGATGGAAAATTGCATTTCAAATTGAGGAAACAGCTTGAACAAAGGCATAAAAACACCAATATGGCAATTTTGGAAAAATGGTCACCATCTAGTGAGATACAAATACAGTGTGGGTGGAAATACTTATAGGATCAGGATGCGTAAAGAAACAAACGGCATGTTGCCTGAGATGTGAACTGGAAGCCACGGACAGTTTGTGAAAAGGAACAAGTTTCACTCATGTTTTAAGAAGACATTACATTTAGGCAGTGTGATAACCTAAAAATCATAGGCTTTAATGTAAAGCAGATCTAAATTTTAATCTTGTCTTGTACTCACCAGAAGCGTCCTCTGGGGCAAGTCACTTAACTGCTCTATCTTCAATTTCACCGTGTCAGACAAGAGTTAATGAATGAGCAAAGACATACTTGCATGGCATATAGCAGAGGTTAAATAAATTTTAGGTACTGTTATTATTGTTATTATTTTAAGGATTTATTTATTTGAGAGAGAGAGCACATGGAAATCAGGGAAGGGACAGAGGGAGAGGGAGAATCTCAAGCAGACTCCCTGCTGAGTACAGAGCCTAATGAGGGGCTTGACTCCACGACCCTCGAGAGCATGACCTGAGCCAACATCAGGAGTTGGACACATAACCAACTGATCTACCCAGTGTCCAGTATTACTATATTTATGGAATGTGGAAAGTATATTAGCAAGGTAGAATATTGAATATATGGGCTAGTTCAGGGACTAAAATGGAATCTAGGTGAGGTGATGAGGGCCCCAAATAAACAATGGCTGTAGGAACAGAAATGGCTGAACATAAGATACTGGCATTTAGTGGGCAGAAGCCAAGGATCTTACAATGTGTAAAACAGTCATCAAAAATGAAGACTTACCTGGCCCAAAGGTCAGTAGTGCTTAGGGTGGAGAAACCCTATATTAATGGATAGAGATCAAAGAACAGGTTGAATGACCTTTACTCAGTTTTTTTTAAAAAACCAACTATTTAAAAAATATTTAAAGCATAATAAACGCCCACATACTTATTACTAAAATTTAAGAAATATTCATAACATGGTTCACTGACATCAAGGAGAAAGAGGTGGAGCCATAGTCTGAAAAAAAATTTTTTAATTTTTTTATTTGACAGAGAGAGACACAGTGAGAGAGGGACCACAAGCAGAGGGAGTAGGAGAGGGAGAGCAGGCTTCCAGCTGAGCAAGGAGCCTAATGTGGGGCTTGATCCCAGGATCCTGGGATCATGACCTTAGCTGAGGGCTGACGCTTAACAACTGAGCCACCGAGGCACCCCTTCCTTGTCTGAATAATTCTTGAGAAACACTCTAGCCCTCTATGACAAAGAATTAGCTGTATCTGATAGAAGAGTACTTAAATATCTTCAGGTAAAGGTCCTTTGTTCCCCCTTCATGGAACTTCAAAATGGCAAGTTTCTGAAAGGAATAATTTATTAACTTAAGAGTAAGAATTTTCTCTTCAGCTCGTTAAGCAATATTAACAGATATCATTAATATAGCATACCATCTGGAAAAGAAAGAAAAATTGAAGTATGCTATGAAGAAAACTTTCAATAAATGAAGCATGACATTTCATGGCTTTGCTTAAATGGGATCAGACAGAAGGACCTAATCTAGTCTTACATGACCCTCATAGTTCCATCAAAATATGACATTGGGGAAGGATTCAGTCTTAGCATGGGCATGACCCCAAGTCTCTATATTCCACTACACATGTGAATCCTCCCCTAAAGTACCACAAACATAAATGATTAAAATTAACTGACTCCTTCAGGCTTTTACTGAACATTAATGCTTGTGAGCTAAGTAGAGAAATACAGACAAGGGAGGTCGGAGAGGCTTATGTCCCAGCAAAAGGGCTACTCCTGCAGTCAGGTCAATTCATATTTACACCACAGCAAATTTATAAGAACTACAGCAAATTCACAAGAGTCACTCTTGGGCAGGTATGAAATCTGCACATGTCAATGATCCATTGTAGAACCATTGACTCATTATACTTACTATGGCTCCCTTCTTTGATCCATGCCACCTACCACTAAAATCTTGTTATATTTACATGTGTATATAGGAGATACGCATTTTTTAAAAGATTTATTTATTTATTTTGCAGAAGGAACACAGGGAGGAGGAGCCAAGGGAGAGAGAAACTTAAGCAGACTCGGTATTGAGTGCAGAATCCCATTCAGGGCTCAATCCCACGACCCTGAGATCAGGACATCAGCTGAAAACAAGAGTTGGATGCTCAAGTGGATGTACCTCCCAGGTGCCCCTAGGATATGCATTTTTAATTCAAAAGAATCCAGCTGTCTTATGCAGAATTCTGTGTGGATTATTGTGTCTGTGGTTTAACATGCTCATGTAAAGCTCTAAAGTTGTACTTGTTAAATATACCCTTTTTTATTATTATGTTCAGTTAGCCAACACACAGTACATCATTAATTTTTGATGTAGTGTTCAACGATTCATTAGTGTTTCACATTTTTTTAAGATTTTATTCATTTATGTATTTTAGAGTGAGAGCACAAGAAAGAGAAAGAGGAGGACCAGAAGTAGGGGGAAAAGGAAGAGGAAAGAATCTCAAGCAGATTCTGTGCTGAGCAGACCCCTTCATTGGGCTCAATCCAGGACCTTGACCTGGAGATCATGACCTGAGATGAAACCAAGAGTTAGATACTTAACTGACTGTGTCACCCAGGTGCCCCAATGGTACATATGTTAATTGAGCATGTAAAACATGACTAGTCTAAATAGAGATATACTGCAAATATAAAAAATGTGGAATTTTAAAGACTCACTTAAACAAAATATCTCATTAACTTTATTACATTGATTACACATTTAAATTATACTATTTTGGATTATCTTGGGTTGAATAAAATATATTTTTAAAATCAATCTTCCTTTTTCTTTTTCCTTTTTAAATGCAGCTCCTAGAAAACTTTAAATTCAATATGTGGCTTGCATTATATTTCTGTTGGATGGTGCTAACTTACAGTTTACCCTTACACATCTAGCCATTTTTAGGAGCAGATAACATTCTAATTCAGACATACTGCTAATATAATGTGCATGGTATGGAACCAGACATTCGGACACTAGTTTTCCAGAGAAGTAGCTTCAGACTGTACACTCAATAAAAGGCATTGCGTTAGATTACACTGTGCTAGGGGCACCTGGGTGGCTCAGTCAGTTAAACATCTGGCTTCGGCTCAGGTCGTGATCTCAGGGCCCTGGGATCAAGCCCTGCATCGGGTTCCCTGCTCAATGGACAGCCTTCTTCCCCCTTTCCCTCTGCTGCTCCCCTTGCTTGTGTGCTCGCTCTCTCGCTCTAATAAATTAATAAAATCTAAAAAAAAATAATAAAAGAGGGGCACCTGGGTGGCTCAGAGAGTTAAGTCTCTGCCTTTTGGCTCAGGTCATGATCTCAGGGTCCTGGGATCAAGTCCCACATCAGGCTCTCTGCTCAGCGGGGAGCCTGTTTCCCCCTCTCTCTCTGCCTGCCTCTCTGCCTACTTGTGATCTCTCTGTCAAATAAATAAATAAAATCTAAAAAAAAAGATTACACTGTGCTAGAGTAGGAGTTGTCCTATTCATGATAGAGGTCTTATCAAGGAAGGAGTAGCTATAGTCCTACTTCCTTGAGACTGGAACTGATGCAATCAATTATGTAAGATATTAACTGCTGACTATGTACTTATATGTGATCCCTGGGTACAGAAGAAATAATTCTAAGCATTCTTAAGGCAAGAGTCATAGTTGGTTAGACATTTTTTTGTTAGGTAAATAATTACGTGTAGGAAAAGAAAGCTACAATGTCTGTTTTGTCAAAATTCATTATGTCCAGATTCCATGCTGAAAGATATTTAAAAATGGAGGAGAAAATGGGTGTGTCAGAAAAGCATTTCAGTAAAGGATAGATGTATTCTAATACATCAATTTCTATTGCTGCATAACAATATTACTATAAATTTAGTGGCTAAAAACAGCACACATTTATCTTTGTTTTATGAGTTTAATATTGGAATACAGCTTAACTGGGTCCCCTGCAAGATGCAATCAAGGTATTGGCCACAGCTAAATTTTCATGCAAGATTCGACTGGGAAGGGATCTACCTCTAGATTTCTGTGGTTGTTGGCAGGATCTAGTTCCTCTCAGGATGCCAGACTGAGATCTTCAATTTCTTGCTAGCTGCTGGCTAAAAGCTACCCCCCAATTCCTTATTCTATAATTTTCTCCTTAGGGAAGTTCACAACATAGCAGCCTGCAAGAAAATTCTTCAGTAAGATAGATGTTACAACCTTAGGAAGTAATCACACCCATGTGACCAAGAATATCCTACCCCCTTTACCATGTTCTACTGGTTAGAAGCAAGTCACAGATCCCTCTCACACTCAAGGGAAGGGGATTATGCAGGGCAGGTAGAGATCATGGGGTTTCCTTACACTCTGCCCTATGCAATAGGGAACTGGCTTAGAGATAAAAACAAGGAAGACGTATCACAGTGGTGCCCAAAGGATGTTAGGGCCATTTTAGTTAATATGTTTCAAATGATCTGGAAGAGAGGAAAAATAATTTCATTTATTTCCAATGAAAATAATTTTCCAGATAATGCATGTCACTGGGAACAAGTAAAGAAAGACTGGTAAATGGGAATCACAAGCAGCAACAGTAGCAACATCACTGGCAGGCAGTATGTGGACTTACATCTGAGAACCAAGACATAGAAGCAATAACTGGAACAGTCTTGGTGGAGTCTAAGAGCAAAACTAAGCACCTCCCTTCATGAGTGTCAGGTAATGCTGCCCAGAGAGGTTAGCAACTGCGGAGGAAAGCATGCTGGCCAGACCCACAGCAAGAGAAGTGGATGCATGGTGAAGTTTCTCAGAGATTCAAAAAAACTTTACAGGGAAAAGCCAGACAAGATAAACTCTGTGACTGCTTTAAAGGAGACAGAAAGAGGGGCACTTGGATGGCTCAGCTGGTTAAACATCAGACTCATGATTTCTACTCAGTTCATGATCTTGGAATCATGAGATCAAGCCCCACACTGGGCTCCATGTTGGGTGTCGAGCCCACTTACGATTCTCTCTCTGCCCCTCCGCTCACTGCTCATGCACACTCTCAGAAAAAAAAAATTAAAAATTAATAAAAGAGACAGAGAGATAAAAAGACATTTTTATTTGACTCAACAGGACAGGGGTATTTAATGGGTACAAAGTTGACTAGTCCATAGTATATGACTCTCAAAGCTCAGAAAAGATAACTAATTGATTAGTTTCTTCCTAATTGTTTATAGACTCACTTTTAATACCGAAGTTCTCATAAACTAAACTCGACTGTGTTTTGGTATCTACCCTCCTTTGTTTTCAACAAATATTGAGCAGTTTTGTGCTAGGAATTGCTCTACGGACTTTGAATACGCTGTGAAAAAAACGAACAGGTGAGGTCTCTGCCCTCATAGAGTTTATTATAGTGGGAAAGATGGATACTGGATGAATAATTACACAAATAACCATATAGTTATTTTTGGTGACAAGAATAGAGTGCTTTGGGAAAAGTGTAATAGGGGAATCCTTAATATAGCTTGTGAGATCAGGATTAAAAGAAAAGTGACATTCAGGCTGAAACCTGAGGAAGAGTTTCTCCACCAAGGGGTAAAAGAATAAGGAAGCAGAGAAAACAACACATAAGAAGATTCTGAGATGGAAAGGAGTTTGAGGGGTATGGAAGGAGGAAGGAGGTCTATATGGCTGGGGCACGGTGAGCAAGAGCTCAAAATGACTAACAATTATGTAGGACCCAGAAAATCATGTTAAGGATTTTAAAATTTTATCTTAAGGGCAATGAGAGGCCACTTAAAGATTTTAAGCAGAGAAATGACTGCTATGGCCACCCCCCACCCAATTTATATATAGAATCCTAACCCTCAAAGATGATGGTATCAGGAGGTGGGGACTTTGGGAGATGATTAGGTCATGAGCCTTCCTGAATAGGATTAGTACCAGTAGAAAAGAGACTCCATAGGGATCCCTAGCCCTTCAACTGTGTGAGGGCACGATGAGAAGGTGCTGCCTTATGAACTAGGAAGAAGTTCTTCATCAGAAGGCCTTGATCTTGGACTTTGAGGCCTCCGAAACTGTGAGCAATAAATTTCTGTTATTTATATGCTAACCAGTTTGGGTATTTAGTTAGAGCAGCTAAAATAGACCAAGACAAATAACATAATGTGATCTCTCTTTAAACTGTCACTCTCATAGCTGTTAAGGATTAGATTGGAGAGAGGCAAGTGTGAATAGGGAATAGCCAGTGAGAAGGTTTTTACAGTCATCCAGAGAGACACTTGGTAGCTTGGACTAGGGCAACGGCCATGGAGATGGAGAGAGGTGGACAAATTCAACAAGTATTTTGAAAGTAGAAAGGTCATTGATCGGATGTGAAGTACCCTTCACAAAGATTGGTTTTTCAAGCATGAGAACCAGGTTTCTAGCATGAGCAACTGGACAGATAGATTACCATTTGCTGATAAAAGGAACAATTAAATGGGAACCGGTCTATGGAGAAGTTCAAGTGGCTTCAGTTAAAAGATGCAAGATGCTCCCTTTTTTTTGCCTGTGGTGGTGGTGGTAATTTTTTGTTTGTTTAAATTATTTAAATTTAAGTTAGTTAATTATCATGCATTATTAACTTCAGGGTAGAATTTAGTGATTCATCAGTTGAATAAAACACCCAGTGCTCATTACATCAAGAGCCCTCCTAAATACCCATCACTCCATTATCACAATTTTAAAAGATTGTAGTGATTAGGTTACAACTGAAACACATGATTTTTCCTTTTCAATACCAAATATGACTTAATAGTTAGGAGGTAGAGTATATCTGCTACAGAAGTAGACCATGATGTTACAGAGAAACCTTCAGACTTTTTCTATAATTTATTTCGGAATGGAAATGTAAAGGACACTCTTAGTTTGGCAATGTTCTCCATAATCAGCTTCTAGCAAGTTAGTACTAAGCAAATGAAGTATCCCCAGTTACTCTTACTGATGTAGTAGCTACCCAAAAGTAAAACCTTTCAAACTAGAACCAAACAATTCTTTCAGAATTTGTAGAACACAAATTAAAATCATGAATGACCAAACACTGTTCTTTTGAATATAACAGAAAAATTTTCTGAACTCTTGGGCATTATTATTATGTTTCACTGTGATATCCATGGTGGGTGGTATCCATATTGTGAAATGTATCTTCTGTATTTTATAAAATTGATTCATTAAAGTGTGTTTTGCTATTCCATGAGAGGGTTGGCTCTCAAGCCAAACACTGTGAGGCTGTTAGAAATGGCGCTATGTCAGGGTGCCTTGGTGGCTCTGTCAGTTAAGCGTCTACCTTCGCTCAGGTCCTGATCCCAGCATCCTGGGATCTAGCATCTGGGCTCCCTGCTCAGCAGGAAGTCTGCTTCTGCTTCTTCCACTTCTTCTGCCCTTCCCCTGCTTTTGCGCGCTCTCTCTCTTGCTTTCTCTCAGATAAATAAATAAAATCTTTTTAAAAAGCGAGGTGGGGGCGCCCGGGTGGCTCAGTTGGTTAAGTGACTGCCTTCGGCTCAGGTCATGATCCCAGAGACCCGGGCTCCCTGCTCGGCAGAAAGCCTGCTTCTCCCTCTCTCACTCCCCCTGCTTGTGTTCCCTCTCTCGCTGTGTTTCTCTCTGTCAAATAAATAAATAAAATCTTTAAAAGAAAATCAGTGAATGAAAAGATAAACATTTACAATTAGGCTTATAAAAATAGAATATGGATTTATCTTTAATACACCTATCTCTTTGAAAACTCCTACCAAAGGTAACAATTACTTTAAACAGTCATTCATAACACTGAGGGATGGGGAATATTCTATAAACCATAGTTAAAATGAAATTGTTTCAAATCTCTGATGCATGTTTCACTTTTTATCATTTATTTCCATAGTTTGGAAACAATTTAACAGGTTAAATTGTAACATGAATGGTACATATTAATGATGCACAACAGGGCATTCTAATTTTTATTGTGCAATGATTTGTAAACCATGGATCATATCCACTTTAAATGTAAACAACACCAGTGATGACTCTCAGGAAACCAGTGCTGTGTGGCTCTTTCCAACAGTGCTAAGGTTTATAACCCAACATGTTTGCATTTTTTTTTTTTGTCTTTGAAAGACTAAGATTGACTTGTAAAAGGATTAATGCACCACCTGCTCATCAACCTTAGCTTCAGAAACTGCTGTCTTATTTAGAGGGAAACTTAAAGCTTGGGGAGATTTGGGAGGAAAATTTATTTGTTTGTTTGTTTGTTTTTAAAGATTTTATTTATTTGACAGAGAGAAACACAGCTAGAGAGGGAACACAAGCAAGGAGAGTGCGAGAGGGAGAAGCAGGCTTCCCACTGAGCAAGGAGCCCAACGCGGGGCTCAATCCTGGGACTCGGGGATCATGACCTGAGCCAAAGGCAGATGCCTAACGACTGAGCCACCCAGGTGGTCCCCCCCCCCTTTTTTTGGGAAGATTTGTTTTTTTACTTGATAACTCCCTACTGTTTGATATTCTTTATGTATTTTCACCATGTGCATTACTTACTACATTATAATAACCACAAACCACAACTTTAAAAAAAGAAAACATAAAACACAGCTACATTTTTTAAAACTACATAAGTATAGGGTCTTTTTTGTATCTGCCTTGGAGATAGTGCTTTCCCCAAAGGTCCATAGAACTTGCCTATATTCCTTTATTTTAAAAAAAAAAAATTTTTATTTATTTATTTGAGAGAGAGCACCCACAAGAGAGCAAGTTTCAGTAGGGAGGACGGGCAGAGGGAGATGGAGACAAGAAGATTCCCGGCTGAACTGGGAGTCCAGACTCAGGGTAGGGCTGGATCCAAGGATAGATCCTGGGATTGTGACCTGAGCTGAAGGCAGACGCTTAACCACTGAGCTACCCAGAAGCCCCCTAATATTCTTACTAAAAATTCTCTATTGTATTATGTAAAAACAAAGCTGAATGTCTACAGTCAAATAAGAAAAAGTTAATTTTCTGTATTTCCAGGGTCATGGTATCAAGAATAAACTGGACTCTTCAAGATTCAAATCTCGTTTTAATCAGATATTTTGATCGCACCCCAACAAACTTGTTAAAACTGCTAACGAGAAATAAAATGGACTGAGTCAAATTGAGTTTAATTGTCTCATTTCTTAACCTCCAAGCTCCAATGAATGTGCCATGAGCGGTGAAAATACTTTTTTTTTTTTTTTTAAGAGCAGAGAGCTGGATAAGTATTGAAAGGATTCAGCCACTGGGTGAGAAGGAATTGGCTGTGTTAGGCTCTGAGGTTAAGGTGCTAGGAAAACAAAGCAGGCAACTCACTTGGAGTCCAGGGTCCAAATTCAACACGGAAGTGAAACCCAGATAAACTGACTAATGTCATCTGTGCTCATGTGTGGCTCAGTTGTACTAGGAAATTAACTTATTATGAATAGTGGGCAAAGAGATCTAGTTCACCTTCATTCCTTTCTTGTTGAGGGAGGCCCACTCAGGGATCCAAACACTGGATCTGAACTTGTTCTGGAGAAGTCCAAATCAGAGTCTAGGACCTCTATTTTCATCAAAATCCAATAAAAACATTTTCTTTCTCCTTCAGTTCTATGTTGGTTCAGAGAAATGGAACCAGTTATGGGGAACTTAAAAACAACTTGTGACAAAACCATTGGTTTTCCTTTAAGACTTTTCTACATGCATTTAACTTGGTGTTTTGTGTAACAAAATTTAGAGGTTAGAAAATTTCCTGGGATTATCTACACTAGAATACATAACCTCTGCACATAGTCCAAATATCTCTCCAGTTCCCCTTAATATTTTATATTTGTGGTTTTCAATTAGGGCGGGATGGGCTTGACCTGTGTACTCTTAGTTTAAGAAATCTCCCATGGTAATTTGAATATAGTAAGTCTGCATCTATCCACCTCTGGTGTATACTTCACACACACACACACACACACACACACACACACACACACACACACACACACACGTGAGGGTCCATGTCATTATGTCAAATTTTACTCTACTCCATTATAGTGCCTTCTCACAGTAGAACAAGTCATCCACCAACTGAACAGATTTCATCAAGCTTACTTTTCTTGGATGATATTAGGATAATGAGGGTGTCTGGGTGGCTCAGTCGATTAAGCGTCTGCCTTTGCCTTAGGTCATGAGCTGGGAGTCCTGGGATTTGAGCCCCACATTGGGATCCCTGCTCAGCAGCGAGTCTGCTTCTCCCTTTCTGATCTCTCTGGTTCTCATTCTCTGTCAAATAAATAAAGAAAAAATCTTAAAAACAAAACTATTAGGAAAACAATAGTCATCTTCTTAAAATTGCACATGGTCTCCCACCCTGAGAACCAGTGTTCTAAGCTTACCATTCAGTTCTTCTGCTAACAGCATCCTTTTCCTAAACATATTCCTCACACCTTTATGATGGCAAAATTCCAATTCATCATAATACAATGTTACAAAAAAAGATTGCTCAAATAAATTTTGAGTGAGTTTCTACGTAAGTATGATGTCTCCATAACATATTGTGGAATTTGCTGCCATTTATTAATTGACATTGCTGCCACTTTTATGGCTCTGGCTTCCAAAAAATTGACTCATTTTTCATAAAATCGCATTTAGCATAGGAAGGCACCAGTGTCTTTGGATGGCAAGGACAGGGCCTAAGATTAAAATTATAATTCTCTACTGATGCAGCCACGAAATGAAACAAAATGTTCATATTTTATTTAAAATAAGCATCTTTGCCAAAATCACATTTATTGTTTAAAAATATTTTAAGGCTACTTTTAAAAGTAAAGAGATTTAGCACCTTTATTACTAAACCTGGAGATAGCTGCCCCAGGAGGCCGTGCTGGGTCCAAAGTGCCGGAGCCAGGCTCTTGAGGAGGGTAACTTGAACTCTGCTACTTTAATTTTTAATTCTTCCGTGAGGTTTTTTACTTCCTTTTTGAATTCTAATTTATTTTGGTCTTTCATTTCTTATATAATTTTGTTCATGCATTTTAACCTCATTTTGAACTAATATAGTGCTTTGGATCTGCTTTCTCGAATGTCTTTTGGGTATGCTTTTATTGTCTACGTACATGTCATTATACTCCTTATTCTTTTTTCTTATAATTTCAACTGCCATCAGACCTAAATATCTTTCTCTTGCTCATTTTTACCTGAATTCAGATTTCTTGAACTTGAAGAAGGAAGACTAGTTCGGATAGTATTTATAACTGCAGTTGTTAAAAATAGGGCAGTTTGCTTTTCGAGGTTTCCTGAGTATTTCCTTCTCCCACATTGGTCTGGACTTTCTCTGTCCTTTTTCACTGTTCCCATCCTGGTGAATTTTCATTGTGTGCCCAGCCATTTTTTCTTCACCGTGAGGCCCTAGCTTCCAGGTGAAACAAATGGGTCAGTTTTGAGTTTGTGGCTTTAAACCACCCTAGCCTCTACAGGCCTTTCCTTGAGATCCTAAGCATCCTAGCCACCCACTAGCTGTCTGACCCTGGACAAATTGCTGTTATCTTCCTGTGCCTCTGCTTCCCCATTTGTACAATGGAAAAAGTAATAGCCTAATGAGTTTTCATTCAAGGTGGTTAAAATACTGTTTGACTAGGAGTGATCACTCTTTGAATGTTTAATAGGTAAAATACCCATCTGCACTTTCTTTATGAACTCACCTTTAAGGTGTAGAAGCTCTCAGGTTCTACATCTGATGGCATGTATCCAAAATCCTCAGTGCCTCAGGAAGTCTGTTGGTGTGATGACCATAGTTATGGCTTTGATTTACTCAATCAACACATCTCACATTGTTTTGGTTTTAATAGAAAAAAAAAATCAAGAGAAAAGAAGGCTGCTTAATGTCTTCCTACCGAGAACACAAATGCTGTTGTCTCCAGAGGTTAGTCCTTTCTCATTACATCTACTCAATTTTTTTTGCTCCCTAGACTCTCTAAGAGGTCATTTTATGTGTTTATAATCTAATAGGACTTCTCAATACCTGGTACTATTAGCAAATGTATGGCAATCTTTTTAGAAAGGCCTTGAGAGGACTTTTCTTAAAAACCTAGGGCATTAATGAAAGCATTTTGAGGGGAGCCTGGGTGGCTCAGTTGGTTAAGTGACTGCCTACAGCTCAGGTCATGATCCTGGAGTCCCGGAGTCCCGGGTTCGGGCCCCACATCCGGCTCCCTGCTCAGTGGAAAGCCTGCTTCTCCCTCTCTCACTCCCCCTGCTTGTGTTTCCTCTCTGACTGTGTTTCTCTCTGACAAATAAATAAATAAAATTAAAAAAATAAAAAAGAAAGCATTTTGAAATTTTCATTTTTACACTTAATGATTTACTGCTGCAAATTTATTTTATTTATTGTCAGTATCCCACCTCTTTAACTTTTGGATCTTATTATTCCTTTTTAAGCAACTTTAAAATATGTAAATACAAAAAAAGCTAACCAACTGGGTTTTGAAATTCAGGTTGCCAAAAAGTATTTTTTTTACATCAGCTTAATATTTATCAAGGAAAATGTGACCAACCAGAAAAGTATGAGGGGCGCCTGGGTGGCTCAGTCATGGAGCGTCGCCTTCAGCTCTGGTCATGATCCCGGAGTCCCAGGGTTGAGCCCCACATGGAGCTCCCTGCTTGGCGGGAAGACTGCTTCTCCCTCTCTCACTCCCCCTGCTTGTGTTCCCTCTCTAGCTGTGTTTCTCTCTGTCAAATAAATAAAATCTTTAAAAAATATATGTATGGTTGGTGGATCATGACAACTAAATGTAATGTGAGATCTTTATTTGAATCCTGAACCACAAATTTTTTTTCTTCTTTTCTCTTAAGAAAATTATTGGGAAAATTAATGAAATTTAAATAATGTGTACAAATAACAATTTTGAATCAGGTTTCCTGATTTAGGTAAGTACGCTGTGATTCTATAAGAGAATGAACCTAAAACATTTGGGGTAAAGAGGCATCATTCCTGTAGCTATTTTAAAAGGGTTCAGAGAAAGAGCAAGATGTGAAAGCAAATGTGGTAAAATGTTAACATTTGGGGAATCTGGATGAAGGGTATATGAAAATTCCATGTATTAGTCTCTCACAACTTCAGCAAAAATCTGAAATGGTTTCAAGATTTAAAATAAAAAAAAGGTTTTAAAAGTTTGGGAGGTTAAGAGCAAAAAACAGCAAGGTCAATGTCCTGAGGGTTTATTTGAGCACTTACAACATCCTTGAATGTTACACATGGAACACAAAACCCTTATTTTGAAAGAAAATGTGGGAGCTTAGAGTGCCTCAAATAATTGGCTCAGGACCTCTATAAAATCTCTCCCTAAAGGTACTCATTTTAATAGGTGCACTGATGTTTGATTCAATAAACTCCCATTCCGTATTAGCCGAAGCCAGTAATCTAATATCTCAGGTTAATGCCATTAGAAATACGGGGCACCTGGGTGGCTCAGTGGGTTAAAGCCTCTGCCTTCAGCTCAGGTCATGATCTCAGGGTCCTGGCATCGAGCCCCTGTGGTCCTGGAATCCAGCCCCACATCAGGCTCTCTGCTCAGCAGGGAGCCTGCTTCCTCCTCTCCCTCTGCCTGCCTCTCTGCCTGTGATCTATCTCTCTGGCAAATAAATAAAATCTTTTTTAAAAAGAAAAGAAAAGAAATACCAGCAATATCAGATCAGCAGAGGTGAAGGTGAGTTATTATGGCAGCATGGGGGGCAACATATGGGGCAGCCATGGTGCTTATAATCTGTTGGTAGGATTTAGATTGATATAACCTAGTGTAATCTTTTGAGGAAGAATCAGGTAGTATGTATCACATTTTAAATGTCCATACCCTTTGACTCAGCAATTCTACTTTTAGGAATTTATCCTAGGGAAATAGTGGGGCAAGTGAACAAAGATGTATATTCAAAGATGTTCACCATCACAGCAAAGAACAGAAGACATATGTGTCCATCAGTAGGTAGTTAAATAAATTATGGTTTATCCATACAAGAGAGTATTATTCAGTATACCCCTAATATAATTAAGTGAAAAAAAAACTAGTATATATATTAGGATCCTATAATATTTATATTACTTATTTATACTTGAAATAGGAATATCTTACAGACTTTTTTTTTTTTTTAGATTGAAGGAATACATGCTAAGAAGGGTTGTGGGTAGGGAGGTATTTGGAAGAATATACGCTGCATTATCCATGGCATACTACATAAATTGCAAGGCCCAGTGCAAATTGAAAACGTGGAACCCCTTGTAAAAAATCAAAAATTTCAAGATAGTGACAACTGAGCATTAAACCAAATGTGGGGCCCTTTTCGGTGCGGGGCGCTTTGAGACTCTATAAACTGCATGTCCTTGAAGCTGACCCTGGTTATACACTCTGCTTTATACTTAGATCTATGCTACACTGTACTATACATTACACTGTATGGTGTACTACACTACCCTAATGGTAACATATGAACAGGTGGTTAGAGATACACATGTTGTCTCTCTCTACCCGACCCCACTCCTGTTGTTATTTTGGGTATTGTAATAAGAGCAGTACTTTTTGATAAGGGCAATCCAAAGTGTGTTAAAATTATTCCTAAAAGAAGCTAGCATGTTAAGGATGCTGAGATTAACAATTTGCTGGTGTACCCTTTGCAACTCTTTGCGTGCCACGAGAGTGCCTCCAAGAGGATTAGCAGAGATTCAATGAGACAGAGATGTGCAGCTCTCAAAAAGATTTCTGTGGCAAATTGTAATTACTTTTAATGAGGTTCTATGATAATGACTATCAGGACAGATAAATGATGGGTAACTTTTCCCCCTTTTCATGTGACAAGCAGAAATAAAAGAAAAAAATAAGAACAAAGACTATAAAGGAATTTCCTTTTTCTAGAGATTAAATAGGTCTCCTAGGCTACCCATGCATGGATGTTCTTCTACTGCTCTAAATAGTTTTGTGATATCCCTGAATTAACCAAACAATATTACTAGTTATTAGTTCACTTGATCTGTTTACAAGTTAAATGTTTCCTCTGATGCTTCTATTTATAAATAGAACTAAAAACCTGGGAGGTCTAATTTGGGATCAGCATGGTAGCTTATGTTTCGTAGAACATCACAGTTTGATTAGGCAGATGTTAGGGCTGAAGCCAAAAGGCAAGAAAACAAGATATTTTAATATCTAATGGGCTCTAAATAAGGTAGTTTAACACCTACCTGGCTCTGATTTTCATTAGTTATAAAGACAAAAACTTTTAACGCCCTAATGATGTTCAGATAAGTACTAAGTGAAAGGATGAAGGTTTCCAGGATTCAACCAAATGGGGAAAGGGTGGGAAAACATTAAAAGATTTGTTGTTAAATATTTTTCTGCAGTCCATCATAAGGGTAATCAGTGGTCAAAGTCTAAATAACACCCCAGGAGCTGCAGACCTTTGACTTTACAGGCATCTGGAGAATCTGCTGAAGCTATTCGAGTTCTCCAAGAGGCCTCAGGGTTTTGTATAAGATAGTGACAGAATTGTAAACAGAAAGCTGATAAATCCTATGAGGTATTTCAGGACTAATTTCTATTCTTAAAAGTCTTCTATCTTGTATAGTTTTGCAGTTCATCTTCCTGAATTATAGGTGTATACACACTACCATGTGCCACATATAATCTCTGCTCAGTAATAGATAGAAACAACTAATAAGTACATTAGAGTCCTCCTCATATGTGATAATCTGAGGTAGTTGTGTGTTTTAGGGCATCAGTTCTACCTTTATTCAAATTATTGAAATCATTCACATTCATGAGGATTTCCATCAGTCTGACTAGCACTATTATTCCCTCAAAATTCAAAATAGGACCCATAACTAAGTTGGTAGAAATCTATCATTTTCACAAATGCAAAAAATAGCTCTATTTAATGTCCTTGCCCTTTGTATTCTCCATAGATACCTAACTGGTTCAACCTTAAATATCACAATGACTTTTTAAGTAATATATATACACATGTGGGACATGAAGAACTTTGTAATGATATCTTCGGAAGATTGAATTGGCTATGATTCAAGAAATATTGAGCTCCCCATTAATGAATGTGTTGCACTTGATGAAACAATTGAAGTGAGAATTCAAGCACAAACAAGGTGGTTGGCCTAGATAACATGTATGCTCTCTTCTAACTCTGAGACATTATGGACATGAAACAATTCTTACCATTCTTGAACAAAGCAGAGGATGGTAGCAGAGAATGGAGAGAAGACAAATGAGAGAAACTCCATAAAGGTATTATGTTTAGTCAATACAAGTTGCCACTTTTTGAATATGGAACCCAGGAGAAAGGAATAAAAAAATCAAAAACATTTAATATCTTCAGTTTAAGAAACTACATATGGGGGCACCTGGGTGGCTCAGTTGGTTAAGCATCTGCCTTCAGCTTAGGTCACAATCTCAGGGTCCTGGGATCGAGTCCTGTGTCAGGCTCCCTGCTCAGCCGGGAGCCTGCTTCTCCCTCTCTCTGATCTTCCTCCCTGCTTGTGCTCTCTTTCCGTCTCAAATAAATAAATAAAATCCCAGAAGGAAGGAAGGAAGGAAGGAAGGAAGGAAGGAAGGAAGGAAAGAAGGAAGAAGGAAGGAAAATAACTACATGTGGTACTGTGACGGAATCCACGCTGAACAGGGTGACTAAACCATGGAGATATTGGGCATTTCTTTGTTGGAATGAGAGATGGTTCGTGGAGATCAGCGCAGATGTGGCAGGGGACTCTCCTCCTGACTGTAACTGTGAGGGCATGGCCCTAAGGTGGAAGCTAGTAGAGGGAAACCAGAATGTCTGGCAAATGGGCTGCAATTGAGCAGAGGAAGAACGGCTAAGACACAAGTTTTGTCTCTTTGGGAAATGACTCGAGAAGGGAGACACAGGCCTGAGCCTTCAAGGAATGAGGAAAGGCAGTGGCAAAGGATATGAGATTTAATGAGGAACTTGGACTAAAACTTCACAGGCTCAGTGGAGCCAGTCTTTTAGAAGAATGTCATCAAGAAGATGGCATTTGAGAAAAGAGAAAAGCCTGAGAGCAGAAAGGAACCCAGGAAAATATTGCATAAGTCTATTTAAAACGTGAAGTGGAATTGGCTATCACCAGCCTATAAATTGTCTTTGAAACATTATTTGGTACATTTTTTTTAGTAAGTCTACAACAATTTGGGTTTTCAATCTTCCAGATGGTTCTAAAGCACTCTAAAGTTTGAAAACCACTGCCTCAGACATTTTAGAACTAGACCTCTTTAGAGCCTGTTTAGGAAAAAAAAATATTTTTGTTTTCTGTCTATTCACAGTACTATTCTCATTTCTAGTTACCAATATGTGATAGGTTTTTTCCTACCACAAACAATTCTGTGACACCAGCTGGGTGTCCTATAGTTTAATTCAGATTTGACACTACCTGGAGGTAGTGTCACATCCCACGGGATTAGGCTCCACCCCACAAGACTGAGCTGCCCCCCACCCTCCACGTCCCCAGCTTCAGACATCAATCACAAGTTCAAGGTGTCACCTGTACATCTGACCTGGCCAGCTATAAATCAGAGATTTATATACCACCCGCCCTGGGAGGGGGCTTGATTAATTTGCTAGAGCCGCTCATAAAACTGAGGAAAACAGTTTTAAGTACTGAAGTACCAGTTTATTATAAAAGGATATAACTTAAGAACAGTCAAATGGAAAAGATGTCTAGGGCAAAGTATGGGGAAAGGGGCACAGAGCTACCAGATCTCTCCAAGAGCGCCTCCACAGTCTACTAACTTGAAAGCTCTCCCAATCCATCCTTTTTGGGTTTTTATGGAGGCTTCATTAAGGATGCATGATTGGTTAAATCATTGGCTATTGACTGAACCTCCAGTTCCTCTCCTCTCCTTACAAGTCGGAGGTGAGGGTTGGACTGAAATTTTGAACCCTCTAATCACACAGTTGGTTCCCCTGGCAACCAGCCCCCAGTGTCCTTAGGGACTTTCCAAAAGTCATTACACTAACATAAACTCAGATGTGGTTGAAAGGGCTTGTTATGAATAACAAAAGATACCCATTTTATTCTGGAGCTATTTCAGAAACTGAGAAGGAAAGATACCCCTATAACTGTTACCACTTAGGAAATTACAAAGGTTTTAGGAGTTATGTGCCAGGAACCATGGAGGAAGACCAAATATATATTTCTTAATATAAACCCCAATATCACAGAGGCCCAGGAGAGATCTGTGTTATAGGCCAGGGAGGCAGCATGATAGTTTTGTCTGTTCAGGCTGCTTTAACAAAATACCTTAGACTAGTGCTTATAAACAACAGAAATTTCTTTCTTTTTTTTTAAGATTTTATTTTCAAGTCATCTCTATGCTCAGTGTGGTACTGGAACTCACAACCCCAAGATTAGGAGTCACATGCTCTTCCAACTGAGTCAGCCAGGTGCCCCAGAAATTTATTTCTCACAGTTACGCCTGCTGGAAAGTCTAAGATCAAGGGAGCAGCCAATTTGGTGAGACCACATTCCTCATAGACTCCCATCTTCTCACTAACCTCCCTTGGCAGGATCTCTCAAGGGCCTCTTTTGTAAGAATACTAATCTCATTAATGATGATTTTACCCTCCAGACCTAATTACTTCCCAAAGCCCCACCTCCAAACACCATCACACTGGGGATGAGGTTTCAACACGTGGATTTTAGTAGGGACACAAATGTGCAGCCCATAGTAATGGTCAGCTAGAAACAATGGGAGCTTTGCAGCTAGTCAGACCTGAAATCACACTGGGGCTCCAGCACTTAGTAGCTGTGTAGGGTCTTAAGCAAGTTTCTCAGCCTCTCTGAGCCTGTTTCCTTATTTCAGAAGTGGAAATAATAATGCCTACCTTAAAAAGTTACTATGAATGGTGACGTTTAGGTGCCTACAGAGTAATCAGGAGTGCTGGCTCTGGTGTCCCGCCCAGTTCAAACGTCAGCTTTCGACTTACTCAGTGACCTTGGCCAAGTTACCAATCCTCTCTGTTCTTCAGTTTTCTCATCTGTTGAGTAATAACATACTTGCCTTACAGCGTTGTTTGGAGGATTTACTGACTTAATATCAGTTGCTTAGGCTGCCACAAAATTACTCAACCATAATTGGTAATAGTAAGAATACAAATAAAAATAGTAATAATAAAATATGTACATAAAACACCTAGAATATGGTAGGTACTCAATATAATTACTGTCACTATAAAATTCTTTCTCATAAAGCATTAGGGTTGTAAGAGGTTCCATTATATAGGCACCCCCTGATACTTTCATATATTCTTTACATTCTAATATCTTCCATCCCCTCTGAATAAGCTCTGTGTATTATATTAACATCAATTTCTTGGTCTGGATAGTGTACTATGGTTATACAAGATGCTACCATTGGAGGCGCCTGAGTGGGGGTATGTAGGGCATCTTTGTACATTTTTAACTCCTATGAATCTGTAATTATTTAGAAATAAAAAATAAATATGGGTAGGGAGCTTACCTGAAGTGAGAAGTATTGGGGCAAGAGGTTGGGCCTACACATTATCCACCCTCAGTTCCTTATTTACCAGTCCGTGGAATTCTAAGCTTCCTCTTTACTAGTGTAGGCTACTGGAAACCACGGGAGCCTAACTGATAAGAGGCTAGGCCAGGGACCCTAACACCAGGTAAGTAAGGTATGAATGCAGAATATCTGATGCATGGAATTCTAATGTAAGGAACATCGTAATCCTTGTAACTTCAATACCTTAACAGTTCCTGGTGCACAGAGGTAAAGATAAGAGATGTGTTCTTCCTGATCAAAACTGCAAATTCAGATATTTCCCTCATAGAAATACTGCTGCATAGTGTGATTAGGGTCTTTGATGTTCATGGAAGTCCTTTATAGATTAAATAAGCCTTTGTAGGCTAATGTGAACACCTACTCACTAATCATGACTGTGTTCTTATGGATATGTATCAAAGAACTAATCTCCAAGCAAACTTCTGAAATACTAGCAATTTGTAAGTCATTATCCTTAGTTGGTACCATTAACACAAAAATTTTTAATTGAGGAGTGATAGTGATCACTCTAGGCTCACTGATTTCAAGTTTCAAAACAGTGTTCTGCCTAACACTAAGGTCTTAAAGTTCCCACTACCACCCACCTATAAGTTCCTAAAATTGTTAGACCAAGAAAGCTTTTTTTCAAAACATTACTAACACTGGGAAGTTCTGAGGAACTCTATGAGAAAAACTCTTCTAAGTCACATGATCAGTCTTCTTGACCATTTTGCTTTTAAATGGCTCCTTCGGTAGTAATTATTTTTAAAATTTAAAAGCATTATTTTAGGCCCAAATAAAAAGCAAGTAAAAAGGCTTTAGAAAATCTAGGCTGTTTGCCAGGTAGCACATACAAGTAGATATGTCAACTAGTCATCAGTGATTTGTACCCAAGAATTACAAGTTTTCTCCCATTAATTAGTCAGAACTGAACTAAAAAAAAAGTTAAAGAAAAACTGTGTGGTTCATTTCTCTCAATCAAATTAATACTCACAGCTAGCTTTTGAATTCATCTTTTACCATCCAGGAACTTCAATCAAATAAAGAAGTAGTTTTTCCCAGAGTTCTCAAGTTGTAAGTCAGAAAAGTCCTGGCAATAAAGATGAATGAATGAAGCCCTCTACTCCTGACCAGCTATCTTTTCCTAAGAAAATAAGGTGTATTACCAAAGTTCCAGTGTTTTTCTCTCAAAAAACGAACCAGTCCAACTATAAAAAACACACACAAAAAAGATTTTATTTATTTGTCAGAGAGAGAAAGAGAGAGATACCAAGGGAGAGAGCACATAAGCAGAGGGAGCAGCAATAAGAGGGAGAAGCAGGCTCTCTGCTGAGCAAGGAGCCTGATGCAGGGACTCCATCCCAGGGATCGTGACTGAGCCGAAGGCAGACGCTTTAACTGAGCCACCCAGGCATCCCACAAATTAAATTTTAGTTAAGATTTAGCAACAGATAAAATTGCTTCCTGTTTTAGCATGTACTACCCAGTTTTACTCAAGAAATCATACATAATTCCCCAAACAGAAACTATAAGATCCATATTGTAGATAAAAGAAACACTCCAGTCTTTAATTTGATGTATGTAGCATGAGAATACTCCAAACTACTTGAATGAATTATCAATTATAATTCCTTTTGAAATTACATTTGATCAACTAAAACCTATGTAAAGCCTCAAAATCCTTTTACAAATTTCTGCTGCAGAACAAAGTAAGTTTCTTTATTCCAAAAGTGACCAAGAGAATTTCATGACACATTCATTGAAGGCAAGTATCTCTATAATAATTTTAGACTTTTCTTATACTAAAGTAGTAATAAGTCAGGATATGAAGTTACCTAACCTTGAATATCCTATTTGAAAAGAGGTGTTATATATAGGTTTTATAGTTTGATAACTATATTTCATAAACACAAAAAAATTTGTTACAAAGTCTGTTGAAATGGTATGGATGGCTACATTTACTTCCTTAATTCAGCAAGTTCAATTTCTGAAATCTCCTAACTGCTGTTAGAGCTATCATATCTTGCCAATTAGGTTGCCAATCTGCATTTAAAACTATTACCAACTCTCTGCAAGAACTTCTTTACCCTTCTAATAAACTAGGTATGTTCTATCTGGAAGAACCGGAAGTATAGAATAGGCAGTGACAGAAAAATTTAGGCCAGCAAACAGACTACCTAAGCATTAAAATTAAGGATAATTGTTCCACTTTGCAAAGTGTTTCACAACTACTTTTAAATATATTGGGGGGGGGGGGTCTGCCCTGAAGCCTATGTCTGATCTACTCCCTGAACTTTGTCCCTGGAATAAGCATGTTACAAAATTAAGAATTCTTAAGGGATCCAGTGTAAATTAAAAGCAGTAACAACTTAATCCACATTCTTAATCAAAAAGTATTGGCTTGTTTTTTAACTTATGGAACATACATTCAAAGAAGCTGAAATTCAGGTCCTATATTTGACAAATAGTCACTGAAGGCATACCACATGTGAAGTACTACCAGGTGCCTAACAAATGATAGAAAACAAAATTAGTGTGTTCCTTGACTTCAGAGAACTTATTGTCTAGAGAGGAAGAAAGACCAGAGAAAGACATTAAATAATAACAATAAGAGAAACTAAATTATTTTGTGGTATTTCCTGTTTGTACTGCATCTCTCTCAGGGGTTAACTGTGATCACACCCTTCTCTTAGGGCTATTCTGCAGAGAAACTCAAGTTTTTGTTTAACTACCCGACACAATCTGTTGTAACTGGGAGAAATAGACAAAGAATGGTGGACAATTTTATAAACTTCATCATGAAAGCTATCATGGAATTTATACCAAGAAGTACAAAATATTCGTCTATACATGCATGTTGACAGGATAACTTCTATTCATAGGGGGGTAATTCACCCAGTAATTTTTTCCCTAGAATCCTGTTGGTAACAAAAATCCATAATGGTGGAACACGAACACACGAACACACACACACACACACACACACTCCATCTTTTCAACTGAATTTTCTTATCTTAAACTTATTTTGAAAACATCAGTGCTCCAGTGTGCAGTGTTACTTCAGTTAAATCATTCTTTCGAGAACAGGGTCTATAATGAACTTCATTTATATTTTAAGATCAGCAATGAATTTACACTCAAGTTAACCTTCGGTGTGATGATTTCCAGGTACAGCTTCGGTTCCCCTAGGCGGCTGAAAGTATACTTTTGAAGGGTATATAAATCAGTAAGGAAGTGGGAGGGAAGGGGCGGGCGGAGAGTAAAAGTTCTGAGAGAAAGCCCCACATCTCGCCAAATTTAAACACACCCAATTCTCCTACACCGCCCCCTTTCCTTCCGACCTGAGTTTTTTGCTGCCTACTTCGTTTCCCTGCATATTTGAAGTATATCCCTGCATATTAACTGGTAAATATATTTTAAACTACTCCCTTTCCCTTTTATTGAACTATCTGAAAACGTTCCTTCGTAGCTTGTGTTATTACTGCGTCTAGTAATAATATTCCTGATAGAAATGTATATCCTTGGGAATTCTTCTTCAACAGTTACAATACTACATTAGGTGCCACAGTCCCCGCCTTCCAGAAGTTAGTACTTTGTGGCCAAGTAACTTCTTTAACTTTCTAAAACAAAATATCTAAGAGGCGGTATCATCACCGGATCGTCAGCGCTTCCCCAGGCCCTACCTGTTGCAGGGACGTGGTCTGAAGGGATGAATCAGGTTTGCCTAATGCGTCCTTTCCCTTTTCCACCCACTGTCCCTCCGGCTTTCCGCGGCGACTCCCGAACGCACGTCACCCCAGCCGGTCCAAACCCCACCGCCCAGCCCTCAATAGGCGGGAACCCCCACCCTGGGAAAGGACCTTGGGGGTGGGGGGAGGACGTGCCCCGACCCGGACCTAGCCAAGGTGCAGCTCCTAGTTCCTCTAAAGTCAACGCAGCGCGCAACTAATTCCCTGAAAAAGGCGCACCGCAAAAACAAAAACCAAAACCAAAAAAAACACAGAAAGAAGAAAAGAAAGAAAGAAAGAAAGAAAGAAAGAAGGAAGGAAGGAAGGAAGGAAGGAAGGAAGGAAGAAAGAAAGAAAGAAAGAAAGAAAGAAAGAAAGAAAGAAAGAAAGAAAGAAAGAAAGAAAGAAAGAAAGAAAGAAAGAAAAAAGACTTTAGCTCCTTTTCAAACCTGGAATACAGAGGTCTGGGGCGGCCCGGCAACAAGAGCACACCACTCGTTCCCGGGCCTCTTCTTCCCCTTCCCCGCCTCTTCTCACGTGGTCCAATTCTGTTTCGCTTCCTCCGCTTGGCTCCGGAGGCACGTGGTCGCTCCCCGCCCTGCCCCCGCCGCGCCCCTCCCGGCTTTCCAGTCCTCCGGCCCTTCCTCCCTGCGCTGCTCTCTTCCCCTTTCCGTTTTCTCTTCCGCCCCCGCTCTCCATCGTCCTTTTTGATTGGTCGAGCGCACCGGAGCCTGGTTGGCCAATCGGCAAACTGGGCTATCGGTGATGGGCGTGGCCGCGGCTCCGGGGCCCTCAGATCGAGGCTGCCTCCCCCTTCTCAGCCGGCAGCACATTCCGCCGCCGTTGCCGCGGCCCGGCCCCGCAGTTGTCTTCGCCCGAGCTGCGGTCGCGCTGGGGTTAGGGCGGGGGGGGCGGGCGGGGAGAGCAGGAGAAGGCTGCGGCGGAGGCAGGTGAGAGGAGGAAGGAAGCGGCGGCGCGGCGGGCATTGCAGCTCAGGCGGCGGCCCGGTTCCTGGGAGTGTCGGTGCGGCGTGGTGGTTGGGGCGGATCCCGCGGGGCCCGGGCGGGGGAAGGAGTCACCGGCCCGGCCATGGCGGACAACGAGAAACTGGACAACCAACGGCTCAAGAATTTCAAGAACAAAGGCCGCGACTTGGAGGTAAACTCGGGGGCGCCGGAGGAGTGGGGGCTGTGGGCCTCGGGCCGATCTCCGCTGGGACTCCTGAGTGTGGGGAGTAGGGGCGGGTGCCGCCGCCGGGCCGCGGGGGAATGGCGCTGGGGGCCGGCCGGTCCGTGACGCCTCTGCGAACGCCCCGGGAAGTTTGTGTCGGGCCTGGTCCACCTCCGCCCGGGAGCGAGGTGCTGGGGTATGGCTGACGCGGCCTAGGCCTGCCCGGGGGAGCCGGCCCGGTGCGGGTACGAGGGGCTGGGCCGCGCGGCGGGGAGGCCGGGCGCGGCGAGTGCGAAGGAGGCGTGCGTGTGCCGCGCTGCCCCGGCCGGGCTGCGGCTCCAGCCCCGGCAGCCGCGGCGATTCCGGCTCTCTCCCGGGCCGCGACGTCTGGCGCCGCGAGGAGGGCGGTGGGAGGTGGGGGGACGAGTGTGTGGCGACCGAGTGGGGCTCGGAACTTCCCCTGCGGGGTCCGAGTCGTCTCCACTTAAAGGCATTTTTTCTGGTCTTCCCGACTCCCGCTTTACCCCTGCCTCCCCCCAATATCCAAACTACAGGAGTCAACTTCTCCGTTGAAAAAAACACCCCCGGCGTTGAGAGGCCATCCTGATGATGCTAACAGTGCCTTCCAGCGGCCTGTGTTTTACTGTGGATATAGCTGATTCAAGATGTGGCTCACGGTGTGCCCTCTTCCAGGCAAAGAATACCCCTTATTTCAGCTTGCTCACAAATCTCTTTATCCCCTCCTGAGAGACCACCAGCTGCATTCTTTTATATAAAGTCCACAGGGTTATACAAAGCTGTCATCCTCTAGTCTACAGTATCCTTTCCCTCCACCTGCTGGTGGTGGTAGTGGGGGATGGGGTGGGCTATGGAATGGCTCCATCACGTTTTATTATTTTTAAAGGGTGAAAAAAAACCTTCAGTTTCTTCGGTACAGCTTTTCCCGAGGTGGTTAGGCTACATGAGGTGTGTGGGTGAAACACATACACACACAAATCACAGAATTTTGATAGAAGCCTTCTTCCCTTTAGTTTTAGGACTCTAGGTAAATCGTTTTTTTTTTATTATTCTTTTTTTTTAATACTTGCAGCCTGTATCTGAAACAGGAGTTGAGCTATAAAATATTAGTAGTCAAGTAGTATTTTTTATGCTGTTCCTCTGTCCTTTTTTGTATTAAAATCTTGAAATTCCCATCACCTGTTTCTGAAATTTGAGCATTTGCTTGACTGAGATAGTAACTGTTTTTCCGACTTTTCACAAAGCCATTCGGTCTCTGTGGTAGTTTGTGTTGTTTTTAGTGGGTTTTCTAGTTTGAGGATCTATTAAATATCTGGGACTGTGGCTTTAATTCTGTGATTGTTTTAAGGTTAATGTAAAACATTATCCTGTGATCCTTTTTTAATGAAAAAATTTTGACATTTTATTGAGGTAATTCACATGCCATAATCATGACTTTAAAAGTACAATTTATGATTTTTTTCATTAAATTTATCTAGTTGTGTAATGCGGTAATGATTTTTTTTTACTAATATCAATATTTAGAATGAAAAGAATTACAAAATTTAAAAACATAAATACCACAAGTTACAAAATCTCAAAAAATAGCAATTAGATGCTTGACAGGTTCTAATCCTTTTCTCCATCTATGTTTCTGGCTGCATTTTTTTTTTTTTAAACAGCTTCATTGACCTGTAATTCATATACCATACAATTCACCTATTTAAAGTGACTTTTGGTGTTTTCACATAGTTGTGCAACCATTAGCATAATCAATCTCAGAACATTTTTATCACTCCAAAAAGAAATCCTAACTCATGAGCAATCTCTGTTGCCCATTACTCTCTGTCTAGGTTTGCCTGTTCTGGATATTTCCTATAAATGGAGTTATACAGTGTGTGATCTTTTGTGACTGACTTTTAGATAGCATAATGTTTTCAAGGTTCACACATGTAACAAAAATATAACAATGCCTCAGTCCTTTTTGTGGCTGAAAAATATGCTGAATAATATTCTAGCCTGTGGATATACTACATTTTGTTTATCCATTCATCAGTTGATGGACATTTGCATTGTTTCCACTCTTTAGCTATTATGTGAAATGCTGCTATGTACACATTTTTGCATGGACTTGTTTTCATTCCTCTTTGGCTATATACCACTGAGTAGAATTAGTGGGTCATATGGTAACTTTATGTGTAACCTTTTTTGGGATTGCCAGACTGTTTTAGTGGGAGTTGTTTTTGTTTTTGTTTTGGTAAATTGATATTTCGTCTTACTGTGAATATTTTATTACTTTAGTCAAAATAAGATTGTGCTCTGTTAGAGCACTATTATAGGTGATTTTTTAAAACAACTATAAATACACATTAACCTGATTTTTTTGAGAAGTTTATAGTGCCTATGGGCACACCTGATGACTTTGATAACCCTGTGTGTATGAAAGGAATAGGGATCTTTTCACTTAAGGAAATGACTTGACTCTAATGGAAATTGTACTTTCTCCTCACTTATTCAAAGTCACATACAGCTGTAATGAAAGAGCAACTTCTTTTGTCATTCTTAGAGAACACTAGAATGGCCTATTTTGTGTGTTTATTAATTACATGTATGTCTGTGCTCCTCAGAATACTTACTATGCCCATAACCATCCCCTCCAAATATGGTTACTGTTTTGCTACAACAGATTCTAAGAAAATACTGCTTTTGGTTTAGGTCTTGACATATGTTTCATTAGGAGGTTTTTGTAAAGAAGTATGGACGTGGGGTGCCAGGGTTGCTCTGTGGGATAAGTGGCTACTTTCAGCTCTGGTCATGATCCTAGGGTCCTGAAATGGAGCCCCGCCCCTTGTCAGGCTCCCTGCTCAGTGGAGAGACTTCTTCTCCCTCTCCTTCCCACAAGTTCTCTCTGTTGCTGTTTCTTTCTCTCAAAAATAAATAAAATCTTAAAAAAAAATGATGGACCATTGCTGTCCAATGAATTGTATTTAATCCAGTATATCCAAGATATCAATATAACATCAGCAATGTATACAAATATTGGGATATTTTATATTCTTTTCACATTAAGTCTTCAAAATCCAGTTTGTATTTTACATTTAAAGCATATCTCAGTTTGGACATCTACATTTCAGCTGCTTAATAGCCACGTGAAACTATTGGCTCTCTTACTGGACAGCACAGATACAGAACAACTTATAGTATGAGGTAATTGTGTGCCATTTTTCAGTTTGATCTAACATTGTTTGATTTGAAATAGAGTACAAAGTCCTACTTTACTGTGATCTGATCTCTGACTTTGTGTGTGACCTTGAGAAAGTCCATCAGTCTTAATGATCCTCTAATCTGTTAAAATAGAGGTACTTGACATCTGCTTTATGAGTGTTGTGAAAATTAATGGGTTAATGTTAGGAAGATGCCTAGCAGTTCTCTGAGCATTTTATCACTTTTAGCTTTTGTGCTTGGGGGTTAGGGTGATTTAATAGGATTGATTGGAATTGATTATTTTACTCCCTTGTTTACAGTTGGCTCTGTTTTTTTTTTCTGTGTCCATATAGAACTTAAGTTTACATTGAACTTAAAATTAAAGGGGAAAGTTTTTAATGTAGAGCTCTGTAATTGCTCATTGAAGGGCAGTTTAACCACAGGGAATTGTTGATCCTTCTAGAGTCACAGTTTGTTAGAAATTGAAACTGATTTAGAGCTTTCAAAATGATACTCATTCTTACCTTTCAGTCTGCCATTCTGGCTCTCACGAAATGTGGTCATGCTAAGTTCTTGAAACACAAAAGCGTTAAAGAAGACATATGCCAGTATCCATTTAAAATAATTTATGGGAATCTCAGATGATACTCAAGTCTTGGCTGCTTTCTTGCAGTGTGGTTGAGGATCATCATTATTAGTTTGAGAAAAGTAATCAAAGGGTACACTGACTGCAACACAGGAAATGGGTAATGACCACACTTCAAATAAAATAATTTGTCAGAAAAGAGCAAATAAAACTCATCTAGTTTATGTTTTAAAAGTAGATGGGGGGATTCTTTTGTAGACTTTCCAATAAATCTGTGTGATTTTTATAGAAGTTCTGAGAGTATCCAAGTTCTAATGGAGCATAAATTGTTGGAAAATATTAGATCATACAAAAACACAACTTTAAGGGAAAAAGTCACCCTAAAGATAAAAGAATAATAAAGTATTAAGTGACTGGAAACTTGTGATTGTCCACACAACATAAAATATGCAATGAGCTTGAATTTTAGGAAAAAAAATTTGTTCGGCAAGAGTTTAATAAATTGATCAGCTAATTCGTTGTTGTTAAATGGCCTTGGTAGTTTATACAGAGTGAAAAGCATTGTTAAGCTATTAAGTCTTGTTAACTTTTAGACACTGACCTCTCTCATCACAAATCTTGGAACATATTTACTGTACTTAAAATAACTACAGTCTAATTTTTCATATAATCATCCAAGCATGTGACAATATGAAATATCTGATAGAAGTATAGTTAAGAATAAAATAATTGTTTTTGTGCTTCCCTACCACCTTTCCTGCTTTTACAAGGCAGTCAATTTCAGAATTGTTTCATTGATAATTTTTTTTGAAGTGTGAAAATATCTCCATTTTTCAGTTTCTGGTATGTCAAATGAATATATATACAAGACTGGGAAGAGTTGTAAGAGTGAGCTTTAAAAAAATGAAAGTACTTTAGAAAAATGGGTAGGTAGTTTTTAAGCATTGATCTCTCATATCTGATAGTTACTGTGGGTCCTCAAAATATGTATATATTTTAAGGATTTTATTTATTTTTTTGAAAGAGACATAGCGAGAAAGGTAACACAAGAGGGGGGAATGGGAGAGAGAGAACAGGCTCCCGCGGAGCAGGGCTCCCTGCTTGATCCCAGAACCCTAGGGATCATGACCTGTGCTGGAGGCAGATGCTTAATGACTAAGCCACCCAGGCTTCCCGAGTCCTCAAAATATTTTTTGAGCAGCATTCATCTATTTCAGGACTGTAGTGATAAATGAGTTTGTTGTCAAGTCTAATCTTGAATGATGATTTTGGTACTTGCTGGTTTAGTTTTGGAACAGAGAGTATGATTGAAACACATACTATATATGCTTTTAATTGTATACTTATTTCTCTCAGTGTAATAATAGGAATTATTCCTTTTATAGAAGAAAAATCTCTAGAGTTAAGTGACTTAATAGCATCACATTTAAGGGAATGATTTTAATTCAGGTATGTGTCAGAGTAAAGTCTGTATATTTATACCATACCATATTACCATTATTTAACTTCTTTTAGTCTTGGTACAGGTCTCAAATTTGGTTTAAAAAAGAAATTATAGTGAAAGCGTAGTTCAGGGTGTATAATAGGTATTGAATAAGTGTTTCCTTTTTCTCCCAGAGAGATTTTTGGAAATTGTGTATCTTTTGTGGACTTTAAACTCTAGAGAACACATTTATAGCCTTTCTATTTAGATTTAGTAACAGACAGGGTTAGAGGAGACTTTTTTTTCTATTCTTTTTTTTTTTTTTTTAAGATTTTATTTACTTGACAGAGAGAGAGAGATCACAAGTAGGCAGAGGCAGGCGGAGAGAGAGGAGGAAGCAGGCTCCCCGGTGAGCAGAGAGCCTGATGTGGCCTCAATCCCAGGACCCTGGGATCATGACCTGAGCCGAAGGCAGAGTCTTTAACCTACTGAGCCACACAGGCGCCCTCTTTTTTTTTTTTTCTTTTCTTTACAGTTAATGTATAAGAGAACAATCTTTATATGGCACCTACTAAATAAGAACAAAATATATTTGCTTCTAATGGCCTTAATTCAGAAGTTTTCAAAGTTTTGGGGGCTGAAAACCTGTTTATGCTGTTAAAAATTAGGGACCCTCAGAGAGCTTTGTTTGTAGGTTTCTATCAGTATTTATCATTTCCCCAAAAAAAAATTTCAGAAATTAAAACCAATAATTTAAAAATATTAACTCATAAAAGTGAAGCTATTTTATATAAACATAAGTTTCTAATGAAAAATAACTTTTTTTTTTTTTTAAAGATTTTATTTATTTATTTGACAGAGTGAAACACAGCTAGAGAGGGAACACAAGCAGAGGGACTGAGAGAGGGAGAAGCAGGCTTCCCACCAAGCAGGGAGCCCGATGCGGGACTTGATCCCAGGTCTCCAGGATCATGACCTGAGCCGAAAGCAGTTGCTCAACCAAGTGAGCCACCCAGGCGCCCCAATAACTTATTTTCTAAAACCCGAAAAATTTGGTGAAGAGAATGGACATGTTTAACTTTTTTTTTTTTTTTTTTTGAGGTCTCTTCTGTGTTTAGCCAAGAAAAGATAGTTGGATTTCCTATCTTCTGAATTGTCTTTTGTGACAATGCTGTTTTGGTTGAAGTATATGAAAAATATCCAACTTCACACAGGCAGTTGGAGAGGGAGGGTGTTAAATGGCTTTTTCAGATAATTATGGAAATTTTTGTTTGATACTATATCATAACTCCACAAAATAGTAGTTTCTTAAAGTTTAGTTTTTACATGGAATTTTAAGCCATATCAGTGAGCCTTTCAGACCCTGTTGTGTTAAAATTTATAGGTCTCTCTTACACTTGGAGTATATGTTTTATCCTTGCCTGATTTTTTTTTTAAAGATTTTATTTATTTATTTGACAGAGAGAGATCATAAGTAGGTGGAGAGACAGGCAGAGAGAGGGGGGGAAACAGACTCCCCACTGAGCAGAGAGCCCAATGCGGGCCTCTATCCCAGGACCCTGAGACCATGACCCGAGCTGAAGGCAGAGGCTTTAACCAACTAAGCCACTCAGGTACCCATCCTTACCTGATTTTTAACACATGTATTGGTCATTTGGAAAATATTAATTCACAGAATTATGCAGGTCTTCCAAATGCTGACACATTTTATTATTATACAGTGAAAATTCACAGTTATTGTCAATTAGTGTCACCAAATAGTTCATCAGAAAAATCTTAAGTATTGGAAATTGGTGAAGCTCACAGTGGTAGATAAAGGTTTTCCAGAATTCTTATTTTCACTTGAAAGAAAGCTTAAGGGACGCCTGGGTGGTTCAGAGGGTTAAGCCTCTGCCTTCGGCTCAGGTCATGATCTCAGGGTCCTGGGATCGAGGCTTGCATGGGGCTCTCTGCAGAGTGGGAAGTCTGTTTCCCCCTCTCTCTCTGCCTGCCTTTCTGCCTACTTGTGATCTCTCTCTCTCTGTCGAATAAATAAATAAAATCTTAAAAAAAAAAAAAGAAAGCTTAAATTTTATCATTAGCAAAAAACACTATAAGCTGTTTTCCTTGAAGCCATAAGCTCACTTTGCTCATTTTTGTGAAAACATCTGCCAGACACTGTCTGAATAGCCATAATTTGTCTGTCAGTCGTTCTTTCAAGTAAAAATGGTGTTCCATGAAAAACTGGTGGTTCAATTTGCAACTCAATCATAAAAAACTTTTTCCTTTAGACAGTCATCATACTGCAGAAGTGGATATGCTACAGAAGTAGTTTATATGTAAAACCCATTTTATCACAAAATTTTAGAGAGAAAAGGCAGGTTTTTAATAAAGGTAACTTTTTACTGTTTCATCAAGGACACTAAGTGAACCGGCCTTTTTTTGTTCCTTTTTTTAAAATGAAATACGGTGAATACTCATACAACCTGATGACATTGCCTTAATTCCTGCTAAAGCACCAGTAGTTTTACCTATTGCATTGCATTGCTGTGCAAATATTAGCATCATAATAAACATTGGTAGCAATATGAAAATAGTTTTGATCTGTGAACGCTGTGAAAAGGTTTCAACATCCCCACAGGGACCTATCGATCACACTGAGAACTACTGTCTTTATTATTGTTGCTTCTGTAATAGGTGACCATCAATTTTAATTAATAAAAGCTCTTAAAGCTTTTATAGTATCATAATTAAAAAACATGGACTATTGAGTCATTTACACCTGGATTTGATCCCTGGTTCCTCCATTTAATAATTATGCAAGTTAATCTCTCTAAAACATTTATTTTTATTTTTTAAATCTCTTTAAACCATTGAAATGCTTATTAATGCCTGGCATATAGTATATACAGAGTGAATGGAAGCTGTTTTTATTTCTTCCAGCTTGCTTCATCATTCATTATATCCACATAACCTCTTGGGTTCCCTGTCAGAATAACATTTTGTTTGCAGTTCTTTTTGTACCGCTGTGTACCATAATTCAAATCACATCACATGAATTGAGGAAGGCTTCCTTTCCATTCATGAGCATTAAAATAAAAGCCTTTCTACTGTGTGCTTCATCGAAATTGTGGCCAAATTACTAGTTTCTGACTTTTTTTTTTTTTTAAGATTTTATTTATATATTTGACAGAGAGAAACACAGCTAGAGAGGGAACACAAGCAGGAGGAGTGAGAGAGGGAGAAGCAGGCTTCCTGCCAAGCAGAGAGCCTGATGCAGGGCTTGATCCCGGGACTCCAGGATCATGACCTGAGCTGAAGGCAGTCGCTTAACCAACAGAGCCACCCAGGCTAGTTTCTGACTTCTTTTCTCTAATTCTGGTTTTAAGTAAGTTAGTAGGTATTTTATGTAGTGTAACTGTTTTTCCACAAGATTGTAAATTTAACCAGAAAGTACTTCTGATTCACAGTGTTTAGTGCCTGTGATGAAAAATGAGTTAAGGTTACAAGAGTGGCTTAACTACTTAAAACAAGCTTTTTCTATTACTGTTTACTTAACTGTTAGACCAAGATTTTATTAGCTATCACTTTTAGCCTAAATTTAATTTAAATTAAACCTAACATAAGTTACATTTTCAGTAATGTGTTCTGAAAAACCTGGGATTTTATTATATTTTTATTAATAAAAGTCAGAATCCTAAGATAATGTGGGCTTTCATAATTCATTGGTAGACATACTTTTTAATATTAGAAAGCAAATCATATTCTCTCTCAGTTCCTCTATGAAAATTTAAGTTGCTCAGTATCTACTCTTAATATTTGATTTCATTTTTATAGCATGTCTTTGTGATTCTTTAATGTTGGTATTACATAAATTTGTTTAGTTAATGGTAGTTGTATTTTGATAGCTCTACAAGTAATATCTACTTGGTTATATTAAATGACCCTGTCCTGTTTGCCACCCATCCTGCCTCTACCCTGGTCGTCTGTGGTCACTTTCAGCTGTTGCTGGTTCAGAAAAAGCAAGCAAAATATGGTCTTAATATTTTCAAATAATTGTTTAGTTATTCTTGGTTCTTCAGTAACTATGAAACCCAGTATGTTTTGGCTCTCTTTAGAACAGTGGCTTTAAGGATACCCTAAAGTCTTTCTTCATCATGTTGATTGTTAGTATTAAAAGTTAAGTCTGACTTCAGGCCGAAAAGGCTGATTTTTATACCAGGTAGTTATGTTTCAGGGAACAGAAACGCACCTCACTTTACTTTAAGCATTAGCTTTCATAACCCGGTAAGTCCAGGACCACAACTGGTATTAATTGTGGTGAGAGTTCTAGTAAAAGTCTAGGGAAGATTGATTGGTCAAGATTTGATTGCATGCTGATGCCTGAATTAATCACTCTGGGTAGAGGAGTGTGGTTCTGTAATTGGCCAGCACAAGGTGTCTGTGTGTCGGTGCGTGTGTGAGAGACAGAGACAGAGAGCAAACTATGTTAGCACTTTCACTTAACCCCCAAATTTGCCACAAGAATGAGGGGTCTGATAGAGTAAGAACAAAGGAAGAAAAAATTTACTGAAGACAGAATTATAAAGCAGCACCATTCGCTATAGATGTAGAATGGTTCCTTACTTTGCCTTTGAATATTATGTGGGGATATTCATTATATTACAAGTATAGCTATAGAATTGAGTTCATTGTTGATCAACTATTTTCTCCAACATCTTATATCAGAAGGTTCACATTTTTTTCTGTTAATGTCTTGAATAATTTTTCAGTTTCCTTTTCTTCTCCAGCTTTAAAATAGTAACAGTATTATGCTCAAGTGATGAAAACTTAATTAGGACCAATAAGCAAAAAAAAATATGACCAACATTATTGGTCATTAGGGAAATACATATCAAAACCATAATGAGCCTGGGTGGCTCCGTCATTAGGTGTCTGCCTTTGGCTCAGATCCTGATCCCTGAATACCGGGATTGAGCCCTGCGTCAGGCTCCTGGCTTGGCAGGAGGCCTGCTTCTCCTTCTCTTACTCTCCCTGCTTGTGTTCCTTCTCAAGCAGTGTTTCTGTCGAAAAACTAAATAAAATCTTTAAAAAACCAAAACCATAATGAGATACCACTTCAACCTACTAGGATAGGTTCTTTAGTAAGTATGAAAACAAATATAAGTAAACAAAAAGATAGTAACAAGTTGTTGGTGAGGATGTAAGGAGGTGCAACCCTCCTGCGTGGCTGATGGGAATGTAAAATGGTACATTCCACCTTGGAATGTAGTTTGGCAGTTCCTCAAAGTTAGGACATGTGACCAGCAATTCCACCCCTAGGTATAAACCCAAGAGATTTCAAAATAAGTGTCTGCACAAAAACTTACACATGAATGTTTATAGCGGCATTATTCATAATAGCCAAACCAGACAACTCATTGTCCATCAACTGATGAATGGATAAACAAAATGTGGTCTGTACATACAGTGGAATACTATTCTGCCATAATAAGAGTGAAGTACTGGTGCATGCTACAACATGATGAACTTGAAAGTACTTTGCTGCCTGAAAGAAGCCATTCAGAAGATACTACATGTTCTATAATTTCAATTACGTGAAATTTCCAGGGTAGGTAAATCCTAGAGACAGAAAGTAGATTAGTAGTTGCCCAGGCCTTGGTGAATGACTGCTTATGGGTATGGGCTTTTTATGGTGAAGACAATGATCTGGAATTAGATGGTGGTGATTTATGTACAACTTTATACTAAAAAGCACTGAATTGTACTCTTCAAGTGGATGAATAACATGGTGTGTCAGTTATATCTCAATAAAGCTGTATGGTTGTTTTTTGTTTTTGTTTTTTAAAGAAGTTTAATAGAAATAAATAGGGCTCGTGACAACTTTCTACTACCTAAGGGTCATAGGTCAATGACCTCTTGTTTACTGACTTTTCCATCTACCCTTCCTTATTATTGAATTCATTGTTCAGTAAATACTCAGTTTCTGTGTCTGAGGTTTGCTTGTAAGCAGTGAGGATAGAACAATGAATAACTGAGTTTACATCTTGCAAGTCAAGATCCCTGCTCTAAACTGGCCCTTTGGGGATATTCAGCCACTGAGTGCTAGTGTTGTAGTAGATCTCTTATCTTTCTTTCTTAAACTCAAATTTACAATAAATAAGATACCTGAAACATGAAGGGAAAGGACATCCTTAATGTTTACTGTCCAGTAACTCTTCCCTTGAGATTCATGGAAAAGCCTGATTTTTAGAGTGAGAGTGCCTAGGACTACATTTCAATAGATATATGCCATTAGGAAAGCTTAATAATTTTTTATGACCTCAATTTCTATAAAATTAAAATCCCACCTAATGGGTACTTGCTCAGCTTAAACTTTCAAGAGTTCAAGGAATACATTTATCCAGACTTGGTCAAATAAGGGTATGGGGTGTTGGAAAATAAAAGAACTAGTTCTCGCATTATTCAGGATACTTCAGGTAAGAGTGTCTTAGTGGTAGGAATTCATGCATCCTCTTTTTACTGCTCTGCCAGCCACTAACCCAGTACTAGATTTTATTTTTCCTAGATACTATCTTAGTTTTTATCTAATTTTTGTGTTCAATTATGGAGAGAATCTGAGCCAATAAAGCTCTGCCCAAGGTGAAACAGATTGTTTTTTTTTACTGCTGGTCTGCTTATGGATTGGCTTTTCCTGAGTCAGGCTTTCCCCATCACCTCCTTCCCAGTCAGCAGTGGTGTGGAAGGGAGGATGTCACATGATAAAGAACAGCCTTTACCTGTTTCTGCAGCAGCATCCCTGGAAAGAGAAGTTTCTTTTAGACAAGTTTGTAAGTATGACATTATTGAGTTAATGTCACTCCATTCTTACTTTTCTGTTAACTTTCTACTCACTATTAAAATCTGAAGCATGAGGTGCCTGGGTGGCTCAGTTGGTTAGGCAACTGCCTTCAGCTCAGGTCATGATCCCAGAGTCCTGGATCAAGCCCCACATCAGGCTCCCTGCTCAGCAGGAGGCCTGCTTCCCTCTCTCACTCCCCCTGCATGTGTTCCCTCTGGCTGTGTTTCTGTCAAATAAATAAATAAAATCTTTGAAAAAAAATAATCTGAGGCACATCATTATTAACTCATATTAATCTCATCTCCATAGTGATTGCCTTATTTATGATATTGCTCTTCTCCAATTCATGAAACAACTAGCATGGTTCTTTTTAAAAAATGAACTCATGTTCCTTTTCTACTTTAGTAGCTTCCCACCACACTTAGCTTCCAAACTCTTTGCTGAGACCTTCAAGGCCTTTCCAGCTCTGGTCCCTGTTTCTCCTACCTCTGTCACTGTATTATCTCATTTATATTCTCATGTTCTTTTAACTCTAATACTTCGATAACTCTCTCCTCTTTAGGCCCTTCATACGTGCTGTTCAGTCTAAATGCTTTCTCCACCCCCCTTTTTTTACCTTCATATCCTTTCCTTCACTGCTTGGTTATTGCTCATCCTTTGAGTCTTCAGTGTTGTTTACTTAGAGATGCCATCCTCCCACCCCACCCCCTTGTTGTTTTCCTTAAAAACACTGATCATAATTTGTTAGCATATTTACTCAGTATTAATTTCTCCCATCAAATTAGAAGCTCTCAGAGTACGAACCTGGTCTATTTTGTACACCAGTCTTTTCTTAATTCTCATTACAGAACCTGGCATATCAGTGGCAAGCAATTAAATGAAACTAAAAAATGCATGTGTGCATGCTGATTAGAATTAGTGACTAGGGGCACCTGGGTGGCTCAGTCAGTTTGGTGTCTGCCTTCGGCTTGAGTCATAATCTCAGCATACTGGGATGGGGCTGGGCCCCATATTGGGTTCTCTGCTCAGCAGCAAGTCAGCTTCTCCCTCTCCCTCTGTTATCTTTCTCACTTTCACTCTCTTTCAAATAAATAAAATCTTTTTAAAAAAATAGAATTAGTGACTCAATCAAAATTTTAAAAATCAAGGTAATTTTTGTCTCTTGAAATGGTAAGGGCATGGTAATTATAAAAATCTTTTAGAATAATGGAAAAATAAAGTAATCCTCTATAATCGTACTGCTATTAAATTTTGTAGAGTGTTTACTTTTTCTTGTGTACATTTTTCCAAATATATTTGAACTTAATTTGGGTTCTTACAAGAATAACTCATAGTAGAATACAGCCAAGTTTCTCCACCTTGACACTTTTGATACTTTAAGCCAAATAATTTCTTGTTGGGGGAATCATCCTGTGCATTGTAAATGTTTTAGCAGCATCCCTTGTCTCTGCCATTAGATTCCAGTACCATGCCCCCTCCCAGTTGTAAAAGCCAAAATTGTCTCCAGAAATTGCCAGATGTTCCCTGAGTGACAGAAATCACCCCAGACTGAGAACTATTGGAATTTACTTAGTTCAGTAAACTTCCCAGAATAGCATTATTTTATTTCATTGGATTCCTGTTGTCTATAAAGTTGGTCAAAATTTTTTAATCTAGGTATTTCAGGCTGTCAGGTGAGTGTAGCAGATATTTGAGTGTTTTCTACATAAATGCTAGGGAATAGGGGAACACAAAACATTGACCAGATTAATTCTTACCTTTTTAGTTTACAGTTCCCCAATCTCTATAACTTCATTTTAGACTCCTCCCACTTGAAGCAGATAAATTCACCTTACCTTTAAAGCTTAGTTTTGCTTTTCTATCTTTGTTTTTATGGGTCCCTATTGGAAACACCTTCTCGTCTTCCCTTTACCTTGCCATTTCTGATTTATATTCCCAGGTTAAACTGAAGCCTCAGTTGAATTGGAGGCTTTAGTTCAATGTAGACCTTGTCTATTTTGTACACTATTCTTCTCATTACAGAGTCTAGCATACAGATTTTCCCTCATCAGCAGCTTGTACTGATTATTCCTTTATTGAACTTAAAGTTATTTATGTACCCATGTTTTAGTGTTTCCTCATGAGATAAATGTTTTTATTTGTCATGTGTTTTGTAGAAAAGAGTGTTGCAAAAGGTTATGTATGACTTATATATACATCAACAAATTGGATAACCTAGATGAAATGGATGAATTCCTAGAAGCACACAACCTACCAAGACTGGATCCTAAAGATCCAAAATCTAAACAGATCTATAACTAGTAAAGAGATTGAATCAGTAACCAAAAATCTCTCAACAGAGAAAAGCTCTGGACCAGATGGCTTCACTGGTGAATTCTACCAAACATTTAAAGAATTAACATCAGTCCTCCCCCTCCCCTTTTTTTAAGATTTTTTTTTATGGGGCGCCTGGGTGGCTCAGTTGGTTAGGCAACTGTCTGCAGCTCAGGTCATGATGGAGGAGTCCCAGGATCAAGTCCCGCCTCAGGCTCCCTGGTCAGCAGGGAGTCTGCTTCTCCCTCTGACCTCTCCCCTCTCATGTGCACGCACGCACGTGCGCACGCTCTCTCTCAAATAAATAAAAATAAAGATTTTATTTATTTAACAGAGAGAAACACAGCTACAGAGGGAACACAAGCAGGGGGAGTGAGAGAGGAAGAAGGCGGCTTCCTGCTAGAACAGGGAGCCCGTTGTAGGGCTCGATCCTGGGACTCTGGGATCATGACCCAAGTCGAAGGCAAACGCTTAACATCTGAGCCACCCAGGCACCCTCATCAGCCCCCTTTAAACTCTTCCAAAAAACTGAAGACATGTTCACATCCATTCTGTGAGGCCAGCATTACTCTGGTACCAAAGCCAAAGATACTACAAGAAAACTGCAGACCAGTATCCTTGATGAACAATGTTGTAGAAATTTTCAAAATACTAGCAAACTGTATTTAACAGCATCTAAAAAGGATTAAAAATCCCCCCAAGTGGGATTTAATCCTGGAATGTAAGGGATAGTTCAATATATGAAAATCAGTGTACTGTACCAAATTAACAGAAAGGCAGAACTACATGTTGATGTCCATGGGTACAGAAAAAGCATTTAACAAAATTCAATACCCTTCCATGATAAAAACACTCAACAAACTAAAAATAAAAGGAAACAACCTCAATATAATAAAAACTAAATGTGAAAAGCCCTAGCAGATGACACTCAATGGTGAAAGATTGAAAGCTTTTCCTAGAAGAATAAACAAGAGAAGGATGTCCAATTTCACCAGTACTATTCAACATGGTACTAAAAGTACTAGCCAGAGCAGTTAGGCAAGAAAAAGAAATAAAAGGCACCCACATTGTAAAGAAGGAAGTATAAGTCTCTGTAGATGGTTTGATCTTATATGTAGAAAACCGTAATGATCCTCCTTAAAAAAAAAAAATTAGAAGTAATAAATGATTCAGCAAAGTTACAGGATGTAAAATCAGCATTCACACATAAGGCACAATCTGAAAAGGAAACTGAGAAACATTGAGTTTCAGTAGAAAGAGAAGGCATAAAATACTTAGGAATAAACCTAACTAATGAGGTAAAAGACTGTCACACTGAAAACTGTAAAATTTTGCTAAAAGAAATTAAAGAGAGCAAGAATAAATGGAAAGGCATCCCATGTTCATGAGTTGGAAGACCTATTATTAAATGTTAGTACTAACAAAAAGTGATCTACAGATTTACTGGAAAAGTCCATGCGAAGTCTCGGGGTACCCTGAATAGCCAAAACAGTCCTGAAAAAGAAGAGAAAGTTGGAGGTCTCACACTTCCTAATGTAAAACTTGAAAGTTACAGTGTAGTATTGATGTAAGGTCAAACATAGACCTACAGAATAAAATAAGGAGTCTAGGAATTAACTCTTGCCTATGTGGTCAAAGATTTGAACAAGAGCACCAAGACCATGCATCCAGTGGTAAAGGGAAGTCTTTTCAAAAAATGGGGGTGGGAAAATTTGATAGCCACAAGTAAAAGAATGAAATTGGACCCTTACTTAACACCATGTACTAAAAATTAACTCAAAATGGATCAAGGACCCAAATGTAAGACCTAAAACAAAACTGTTAGGAGAAAGAATAGGGCAGAAATTTCATGAAATTAGATTGGGCAGTGATTTTTTGGATATGACACTAAAGATGTGTGTGTATATCTTGTACAAAACAGGCAAATATAAAAAAAACTGGAAATTGGGTGCCTGGGTGGCTCAGTGGGTTAAAGCCTCTGCCTTCAGCTTAGGTCATAATCTCAGGGTCCTGGGGTTGAGACCCACATAGGACTCTGCTTAGCAGGGAGCCTGCTTCCTCCTCTCTTTCTCTGCCTACTTGTGATCTCCCTTTCTCTCAAATTCATAAATAGAAAAATCTTTTTAAAAAACTGGAAATTGAGCTTTTTTCTGTTCTTACGTTTATTTTCTAACTTTTCCAATGAGATATGCATAACTTGTGAATTTAATACATTTCACTGTTGTTGTTCAAATCTCTGGTAGTGAAACTCCACTATAATCCCATTCTTTGGAGTTAACAACTTTTTTTTTTCTTCCCTTAAGATTTTATTTATTTATTTAAGAGAGAGAGAGAGCATGTGCACAAGCAGGTGGAGGGACAGAGGGAAAGGGAGAAGCAAACTCCCACTGAGCAGGGAGCCTGATGTAGGGCTCCATCCCAGAACCCTGAGATCATGACCTTAGCCAAAGGCAGACACTTAACCAGTGGAGCAACCCACGTGCCCCTGGAGTAACAGTTGTTAACAATGTCTTACATTTTTTGTGATTTTTAAGTTTTATTGATATAGTAATTGTTTTAGTGCTTATAATTTAGATGTGGATCATTTTAAAGTATTATTATTTTTGGTAGAATTATTTTAAATTGTTCAGTACCTTGCCAAGGTTAAATCTGGCCGCCTCTTGTTTAATTTACTTCCAGACTTGTCGTATACTCAATCTTTTTACCTGTTAGAGGTAGGAATTTGATTATGAAGACTTGCCCATCAGGTTAGTGCATATAGAATTTTAGTGCTACTATTAATAAATACTATCTTGAGAAATCACAGTTTGAGTAAGCTTTTAACATTAAGCATTTAAAATATCCCTTTTATTGTCATAAATGGGAAATTCCTTAAATAAAG
Organism: Spilogale gracilis; assembly: GCA_004023965.1. Taxonomy (NCBI): domain Eukaryota; kingdom Metazoa; phylum Chordata; class Mammalia; order Carnivora; family Mephitidae; genus Spilogale; species Spilogale gracilis. Next base: position 187,393 of record PITA01000700.1, on the reverse strand, counting down.
TTGGAATTTATTTGCTAATCACATGCAGTTTGTCAGCATACATGATATTTGGCAAACATGTCAGTAAGCACCGTGATGGCTGCTGCTAGAGAGATCAAGTAGGAATGAAAGGAGGGAAGAATAGGAAAGGAATGGGAAAACGGGCTTTTTTTTTTTTCTTAAGATTTGAGGGAGAGAGTGAGCAAATATGCGAGTGGGCGGAGGACGGAGGGGGAGAGAGAATCTCAACCAGACTCCCCATGGGCGAGATTAGGCTTGTATTTCATTTTTACTTATTGTAGTCTTTCTACTGTCAAGAGCAGTATATGCATGTTATAACACATTACATTTATTAGATGAGTAAAGTCAAGTAATGTGTTACAAATGGTGTTTGGCACAAAATATTTGCTAAATGTTAGCCTTTATTACTATTTTATTATAGTTCTCTGTCACGAATACTACCTCCTTAAAGCCACGGATTTGCTGTGTCAGGTCCACCTTTGTATTTCTAGTGCTTAAATAAATAGGTGATTAATAAATATTTGAGTAAATACTTCCCAGCAGGCTCTAAATAATAATACAGTGGTAATCCATGTTGTGAGGAAGGGAAAGTTATGTACATTTGTTTATATAGATTGTTAAAAATTGTTTTATTGAGATATTTATCTTGCATAAAACCCGTTTAAAGTTTACGGTTCAATGATTTTTTAGTAAATTTTCAGAGTTATGAACCATTGCCACAGTTCAGTTTTAGAATATATCCCATCACCCCATAGAATATCTCATGCCTGATTAGTCTTCTAAATTTTTATCCTCTTTTGTTTTTTTGTGCTATTACCTAATATTAACATTCCTAAGGGATGGAGATGGGCTAGATGAAATAAAATCGAAGTATTATATTCCTTACCTTCTGTGTGACTAACTTTCGAAATTTTCTTTAGTGAATTGAGCCCGCTAAATCCTCATATTTTACTCAAAAAAATTTAAGTATTCCAGTTTCATACAGCATGTTATTACATCATCATAAACTAGTAGTTTTTAGAGTTTAAAGGAAAAACTATACATAGGTAAAAAGTGACTTAGAAATTAAGTAGCCAGTAGTTAGAAAATAGCCATAAATTGGAAAAGAAAAGACTGAACCCTGTCCTCAGTGGAGGAAAGTGTTTAATCCCTAGAATTTAGGATAGTGATAGACACAGTAACTATTTGTTAAATTAAAAAACTATATGGTATTATGTAAGATACACTTGTTGGAGTTTTTTGAGAATTTCATGTCCCCTTTTGTCTGAATTTAGGATTTTGTATCTGTATTTATTATAAGCAAAGAAATACAAAAATACTGGATGATCTGCCTAAACTCTACCCCTTACTCAGTCTCTTTCCCCATCCCCCCACTTACAGCCTTTGTCCTTTAGATAGCTCTTTGGCCTATAAATAAGTCCTTGGCCAGTTTGGCAGCGTTTTGGAATTCTAATTGACAGCTCACTGCATCAGTGTAAGTCCTATGAATTCACAACTATTATATTTGCATGTAATATATAAAAATTCTGCTCTTTAAGATGAGTAAAGACTTAAAAAAATAAGTCTTGTATATCCCTTTCATGAGACCCCATTGAAATAAAAGTCCTTTATTTGAGTTGGACTTGTGACTTGGTAAATATCTAAATATCTAAAATCACTTTAAAGACTTGGCAAAATAAATGCTGCCAGGTTGGTGCATAGGATGTCTTTCTGCTAGTTAATTCAGTCTTCTCTTTACTTTGAAGGTAATAGCTTTTTCTCAAGAGAAGAAAATTCTTTTCTTGCTTTCTTGCTCTGTAATAGATTGTCAAATCCTTTACTTTGCAAGTAAATTTCTGTGGGTAGGAATAGCCTGAGGCTTATGTCACTACAATGTTTAAACTTTTTTTTTTTTAAGGTTTTATTTATTTCTTAGAGAGAGAGATCACAAATAGGCAGAGAGGCAGGCAGAGAAAGGGAGGGGAAGCAGGCTCCCCACTGAGCAGAGAGCCTGCCGTGGGGCTCCGTCCCAGGACCCTGAGATCATGACCTGAGCAGAAGGCAGAGGCTTAATCTTCTGAGCCATCCAGGCACCCACTAATACAATGTTAAATTGGTTTGATAAATCTTTTATTAATAGTTCAAGTTTTCAGAAACTCCAAATTTAATAAGGTATACTGTAATGGGAAAAAATTTTTCAGATGTAAATAAAATACGTAAATGTGATATTTAATGTTTATTTAATATTTTATTACTTTTTTAAAAAGGTTTTGTTTGATAGAGAGCACAAGAAATGGGGACAGCAGGGAGAGGGAGAAGCAGGCTCCCTGCAGGGAGCCCTATGCAGGACTTGATCCAGGATTCTGAGATCATTATCTGAGCCAAAGGCAGATGCCCAACTGACTGAGCCACCCAGGTGCCCCAATATTTCATTAATTTATGTAACATTTTACTTTGTTGAAAAGAAATTAAAGCCCATTATAACTTAATTCCGCTTCTTTAGGTAGAATAGTTACTAATAAGACTTTCTTGGACTACAGATACCTGTCCCTCAGAAGTCTACGTTTTTCTGAACAATCTTTCAAGGAGTACATTTTACAAGTTGTATTTTCTATGTGTGAGACATAGAACCTAATTTTTTGTTGTTTACTAAAGTTGTTCAGTGTTTTTGTATTGTGATACATTGCAAAGCCCATGGTCTTGATAATAGTACTTTTTCTTTAGTATGAAACCATGGGCTCTAAGATTAGCTTGAACTTTAAGACTTGGGGGAGACGCTATGGCTTACTGGTTAAAATTGGCTTTGTTAGGAGACCATCTAAATTCTGATCCTAGCTATCCCACTTCTAGCTGTGTGCTCTTGCCCAGGTAATTTAACTTCTTTAGGCCTCAGTTTCCTTATCTATTTAAAAAAATTAAAAAAAGGAAAAGCTTTTTTTTAACCTTTTAAGGCTATAATAGTTAAAGGATAGTGAATGTTGAAACTTTTATTGTAGTACTTGGCTAAGTATTTTTATTCATTTTGCAGCTTATTTGTATTTTTTTTTATTGAATCTTTTTTTTAAGGGCAAAAGATTCAAAAAGACTTTATGAAAGAAAATGTAAGATAGACAATACATGAGGGCACCTTGGTGGCTCAGTAGATTGAGTGTTCAGCTCTTGACCTTGGCTTAGGGTTTGATCTCAGGGTTGTGGGTTCAAGCCCTGTGTTGGCATGGAACCTACTTAAATAAATAAAGAAAAGAAAAAAAAAAAACACAAGAAAAGTTGTTCTATATCATTAATCATTAGGGAAGTGAAAACCACTGCATATCTATTAAAACGGCTACATGAATAAGATTGACCATTTCAAATGTTGATAAGAATGTAAAGGACTAAAACTCTCATGTACTGTTATTGGGATAGACAGTTATACAACCAATTTGTAAAACAGTTTGCAGGAGTTTGGGTTTTTGTTTATATTTTTTATTCAAATATAATCAATATACAATGTTATATTACCTTGAAGTTTACAGTATAATGATTGAACAATTCTGTACACATCAGTGTTTGTCATGATGTGTACTCTTAATCCCCTTCACCTGTTTCACCTATCGCTCACCCAATTCCCTCTGGCCACCAAGTTTGTTTTCTGTATTTTTTTTGTCTCTTTGTTCATTTGTTCATCAAATTCTGCATATGAGTGAAATCATGGTATTTGTTTTTCTCAGACTCATTTCGCTTAGCACATTATACTTTCTAGCTTCATCAGTGTCATTGCAAATAGCAAGATTTCATTTCTTTTTATGGTTGAATAATATTTCTGTGTGTGTGTGTGTGTGTGTAATATATACCACATTTTCTTTATTCAAGATTGATGGGCACTTGGGCTGTTTTCATAATTTGGCTGTTGGAAAGTAATGCTCCAGTAAAAGTAGGGATGCTTGGATCCCTTTGATTTAGTGTTTTGTATTTTGGGGGGTAAGTAGTGGAATTCCTGAGTTGTATGATGTTGTCATATTCAGTTTTTTGAGAAACCTCTGTACTGTTTTCCACATTGGCTGCACCAGTTTGCATTCCCACCAACAGTAAACATTGGTCCCCTTTTTCCACATCATCACCAATGCTTGTTATTTCTTGTGGTTCCAATTTTACCCATTCTGACAGGTGTAAAGTGATATGTCATTGTGGTTTTAATTTTCATTTCCCTGATGATTAGTGATGTTAGCATCTTTTCGTGTGTCTGTTGGCCATCTGGATGTCTTTGGAAAAATGTTCATTCAGTTCCCCTACCCATTTTTTAATTGGATTATTTGTTCTTTTTTGGTGTTGAGTTGTAGATGACGTTTTTACCTATTTTGGATATTAACCCCTTATCGGATATGTCATTTTATCTTCTCCTCTTAAGTAGGTTGCCTTTTTGTTTTGTTGATGATTTCCTTTGCTGTGCAAAACCTTTTTGTTTTGATATAGTCCCAATAGTTTCATTTTGCTTTTGCTTCCATGCCTGAGGGAACACATCTAGTAAAATGTTTCTGTGACTGAAGTCAAAGAAAGGTCTTTAACCCATTTTGCGTTTATTTTTGTGTATGGTGTAAGAAATTGGTCCAGTTTCATTCTTTTGGTATTTTTAAAATACATATCTGTACCAAAACTCAAATGATCATCAAAAGTTCACTTAAACAGAAGTTAAAAAAATTGGTTTGGTCAAAAATTGAGGTAAAGATTTCTGGGCATACAAGATTACCCAATACATTTTAAGAAGGAATAATATTTATTCCTTATATATTGAATTTATATTCTAATGGGGAGAGGTTAAACAAAGTTTTATATAGCATATTAGCATGCAGTAAGTGGCATGGAGAAAAATAAGACAGAAAAGGAATAGACAGTACCCAGTGGGAGAGTTGCTGGATGGGTGGGAAGGGAAGGGCGTTACCATGGAGGTGACATATGAAAGATGAGAGTGAGCACTGCAGATAGTGAAGGATGAGCATTACAGCCTGAGGAATTTGAAATAGCAATAATAATAGCTAGTACATAAACTGTTATATGCCAGGAGCTATTTAACCCCTTTACATATATTAGCTTACTTAATTTTTATAGTATCCTGTGAAATAGGTATTTTTACTATTCTCATTTTATAGATCACAAAAGACATTGAGAGCTAGTAAGTAATATGGTTGAAAATTGAACCCAAGCAGTTTGGCTCTGGAGTCCATCCTTAGGAGTGGCTGATTAGTGTATAACTGAAGGCCTCGAAGAGAGAGAATTTCCAGAATGTTAGAGGAATAGCAAAGTTAGTGCAGATAAAGCAGAGTCAATCAAGAGAATGATAGGAGCTGAAGTCTAAAAGGTGGTAATTGGAGGAGGGATAACATAGGAAGATTTGAGTGGACTTAAACCATTAGGGCCTTCGATGGTTTTGAACAGGGGACTAACATGATCTGACTGACTTCTTAAAAAGGGGTTCTTTACTGAATCGTTCCTCAGAGTCTGTGGTAGAATTCAGGAGGACCTGGAAACTTAGAAAAAATTACATCTTTTATTTTCAGTGACTTCTAACGGTGTTTCCTTTATTTAATAATGTAACCAATAAACTTCAGTAGTTATTAAAGTTACTGTGACTTTTTGTCACCACCAGTAAAACATTATTGTTGCAGGATATCTTGAAATGTCTTTTAAGGTCAACATTACTTTGAAATTCTACTACTTATTAGATTCACTGTTTAGATCCCACTTAGTGTGATAATGAAGCACATATATTAGAGTTTGTTTTCTCATATTTATATATTTTTGACAAATATCGGTATAATTCTCTTTCTTTGTAATCTTATTTATTTCTTATCTCTCTTTAAAAACTACTGGGGTACCTGGGTGACTCAGTTGGTTTAAGTGACCAACTCTTGATATCAGGTATGTTGTGGGACCAAGCCTCATGTTGGGCTCTATTAGGCATGGAGTCTGCTGGAGATTCTTTTTCTCCCTTTGCTCATGCCTCTGTTCATGCTCTGTCAATAAATAAATCTTTTAAAAAATAAAAACAGTACGTGGAAGGTGTTTTTGGATTTCACCAGATTGCCAAAGGAGTCTGTGGGACTCAAAAATTAGGATTCCCTGTGGGGATTGATTTGGTTTTTGTGATAAGGACAAAATACAGAGAAGGAAGGCAAGAACAGAAAGAGGGGTACAAGTTAAGAGGTTTGGAATAATAATCTAGTTGAGAGTTAGTGGTGAGTTGGACCAGAGTAATGGCAGAGAAGATAGTGATATGTAGTTGGATTTCAGATAAGTTTTGAAGGTTGAATCAGTGGGAGGATTTGGTACGATTGAAAGCATAACATGAGAGAAAAAGAAGAATCAGGGATGGCTCTAAAGTTTTTGGCCTGTGCATCTGGAAGCATAAAGCTGCCATTTGCTGAAAATCCCTTTGAAATTATCAATAGATCGTAATGCTGAATATGTCATAAATTTTTTTTAAAGATTTATTTAAGAGAGCACATGAGTGGCAGGGGGAGGGAGAGAATCTCAAGCAAACTCCCCACTGAATGCAGAGCCTATCACAGGGCTTGATCTTGTGACCCTGAGATCAAGAATTGGACACTTAACTGAATGAGCCCCCCCAAGTGCCCCTGTAATAAATTTTTTAAACAGTAACATAAGCCTTATAAAAATAAAGATACAAAGAGTAAAAGAATTCCTGGTCTCACCTCCTACATGAATCATGTGAGATGAGATAGAGTTATATGTGTTTGTTAAAAATTAAAACTTTGGTTTTGGTTATAAGTTTGAAATCTTTAATTAGACATATGAGTATTACTTTGTGACTTGCTGTTTCTACTTAACATGCCCTGGCATATGCAGTCACTAGAAAGAATGAGGAGAACTTATACATAGAGCTTAAGCTTGTATTGTTTCTGAAAGTTTGAAAGTTGTACAGTAAGCATGTATTCATGTGTTAGGGAAGTTTAAAATGAGAAGAACACATGTTAAGAAATAAGAGAGTGGTTACAGTATGTGATAGAAAAATTTTATGGTCATTAGAATAATGAAAAGATTTACTGTATTATACCGCCATGTAAGGGCTCTAAAATCTATAAATTCAGTAAACAAAAATAAGGTAAAGACAGAATAAGTAGGTAAGTGTCTCAGAATCACAGTAAATCTAACAGTGTTTACCTTTAGAGAAAGAGACTGGATGGATAGGAAGACATCTCCCCCTCCTTTTAAGCCTTTGAATTTACTAGCCTTGCACATGTATCACTTCAATTGTCATGTTTCATATAGGAGGTGAGCTTATGGGTTGGTTCTTTCATTCTTTGTATCTTTATAGTCTTTCATATGTTATAGTTTTAAATTTTTATATCTAATATAGAAAATCATGTCTATAATATGATCTTTGTTATGAGTAAAATATGACTATTTACATATGACTAGAAAAGACTATGGGATATACATTAAAATGTTAATAGTGGCTTTCTTGGGTGATGAAAATTGATATGATTTTTTAAAAATATTTTTTTTTAATTTCTCGTAGACTATGAGAAGACAACGAAATGAAGTTGTAGTTGAATTAAGAAAGGTGAGTCCGAGTAATATTGAGTACTTCCAAGCATAAGTCTAACAACATTACAGTATAAATAGAAGATACTAAATGTATATTAATCCCAAGTGCCTGCCATTTCTTTTTCTTTTGAAAACTGAAGCATTTTGACTAAATTTAAGCAGGCTATTGAAGTTGACAGGATACAATTTGGCCACTCTCCAAAAATAGAGATAAACGAATTATACAGTGTTTTTCTTTTGTAATCTTTAATAATTTATATAATAGTGAAAGTCTTGTCTGTACAGTTATACCAAGTTCACCTATTTACAGGTGTAGTTATACACAAGTTCTGAAACAAACTTGTTCTACTTACAAATCTCACTAACTTTTCAAGTATTAAAATAGGTTATATTTCATGTGTTAAAAAAAAGAAAGTTAGAGTTGGGAATGTATCTTTAAATTTGTCCCACACATTTTTAAGTGAAATTTAAGTGGTTCTTGATTTTTGTAAGGCATTATTGATTTTTGTCTGATTTTGAACTGCCCAACTTTTGCTTTGACTTTGTTTTTAGGTGATAAAGAGAAGCTCCCAGATGATGTATAAAATGGTTTAGTACTTTTAATAAATATATATATGTTTGGTTCTGGCTTAAATTGTACACTGTCTTTTTTAATCAATTTTTTTTTTACATAGTTCACGGTTCATTTAAAAAATGTAATATTTGGGGCTTGGGACTCAAATTAATGTTGCTTAAATGTTTGAATCACAGTTTGGTTTAATTTTTTTCATTTGCATTTTACTTTTAAAAGGCACTTCCCATTTCAGTTTGTAGGCACAGGATTGCCTAACTTCTGTATGAATGTAATTAGCTGCTTTTAACTAAAGTTCTTTTTTTGATATACATATTTTCTTTAAGAATAAAAGAGATGAGCATCTCTTAAAGAGAAGAAATGTACCACATGAAGATATCTGTGAAGATTCTGATATAGATGGCGATTATAGAGTGGTAAGTTGTTGTTATTGTGGTAACTTAAAAACAACCAGTGAAAAATATTACAGAAATACGGAATTTTAAGATGACTTTTTAACTTAGTTTTCCCTTAATTTTTTCACAGCAAAATACCTCTCTAGAAGCTATTGTTCAAGTAAGTTGAGTTTCTCCCCCATATTCATTTGTATTTCTGATTATTATGTATCTATATCAAAAATTGTTCTAATTTTTTATAGAATGCTTCAAGTGATAACCAAGGAATTCAGTTAAGTGCAGTTCAAGCTGCTAGGTAAGTTAAGTTTTGAGGACATATTTAAATTTTATAACTTACCTAGGAGTTCTCTTTGAGTTTTTACTATATTGTAGTACTGTCACTCATATTTAACTTTGATGACAAACAGTAAAGAACAGTCCATAGACCAACTACATTTACTTCAGAAATTTTTCTCTGATCTAAAGTATTAAAATTGGTAGCAGTTTTCTAAACTCACAAATAAACTTAAGTTTCAGCTTTGCATAATATGTACAGATGCTAGGGAAGAGTTATTTTGACAGGTTATTGCTATCAACTATTAGAAAAACATTATTTATAAAACTTCACTTTTTATTAACAGGTTTAATTTTATAAAAAGATGTTTCATCTCCTTCCCAGGTAGCTAATTCTTTTCACAATCCCTATTTTAATCAAATAATAAGTTATAAGCTTACTGTAGCAATGTGCAGGCAAGTAGACATTAAGATTTAGGGCTCTAAAGTTTGCCAGTGTACTTCCAGGTAGGAATATTAAGTTATTTTGCATATTTCTGCTGTGAAATCTATGCTCTAGAGGTGTATAATCCTATATTTTAAGGGGAGGACCAGAGAAACTTCTGAGACCTTTGTATTAATGAATAGGTTAGAGAAGGCATGGTTGTCTCATAATGTAATACAGTCTTTGCTGTATTATTAGTAGTAGACAGAAACACTTAAGTAATTGATCCTATTCATAGAATTTCATACTGGGAGAAGATTTCACTAGTCCATCCAGTATCTTAGCCAGTACATGAATCTCAAAAAAAAATTTTATTCGAGTTTTCCTACCTTTGTGTTTTCATTTTAAATAACCTAGAACAGATAGGGAAATTAAAGAATTTACAGTGTTGCCATCTGTAGGTAAAAGAATTTCTTAGAGAGGACTTGGTTATATAGGAAGAAAATCACAGAAGTATTCACATCTCAAAATGGCAAATTAATATTTATAGATAGAATGTTTAAGAAATTTTGATGCATTATGCTTGCTATTTTCAGAGTTGATTATTTGAATTTTGGAGCAGCTTTTCTCAGCAGGAGTTCTAATTAAAGCCTTAAGGCCTCTAAGGCCAATAGACTTGAATTATGGTCTCTGGGTCCCTAGGAGATCCTGAGACAACTATATGAGTATACAAGATAAGCCCATTTTCACAATAATACTAAGACTTTGTTTGCCTTTTTTTAATGTGTTATGAATTTACATTGATGTTGGGAAAGCACCTGTGACTAAAATTGGTGGTACCTTAGTGCAAATCAGACAGTGGCACCAAACTGGTTTCATATTATATTTTGTAGATACTGTATACACCATTGTACACTCAAAAGAAAAAAAGCCATTTCTAAATCTTTAAGAGTGTCCTCAATGAAGTAGTAGAATAAAGTTCTTTTATTCAATCTGGAACCTAGATTAAGAAAGACTGGGTTATTTCCTACTTTGTGCTAAGAATTGTGCCATGTGCTGTGGAAAATACTGTGAAAAAGCATGTGTTATAATTCTTGAACTGCAGAACCTAATTGAGAAGACAAAGGTATATTAAAAATAGGGTGATACTCTACAGCAAATGTAAGCATATGCTGTGTAAATGTTCTTGGAATTCAGAGAGGATGTTGTGAAAACGTACAAATTGAAGTGGACTTTGAATAGATGGAGTTGAATAGACAGAAAAGAAGGCATTCCAAGTGTAGGGAATAGGATGTGAAGAGCCTAGAAATTAGATTGAAATGGTGAGACAGACAACTGATCTATTGTTTCATTACAGAGAGTAAGATTCGTTAGTTAGGTAAGATGAAGCCCTCTTGTGAAGGGTGTAAGCTAGGGCAAGAGGGTTACATTTATTGGATAGTAAATATGCAGCCATTCCTTGGTTTATATAGGGGAATGATCTGATAAAGCTTTCATAAACATTGCTGTACAGGGTATTCATATGGGTGAGGATTTGTGTAATCTTTATGTCAAGTATGAATTTGCATTTAATTATAATATATATCATTAAATTTCACAAGAGTATGTATATCTCTTATAGGAAGCTTTTGTCCAGTGATCGAAATCCACCAATTGATGACTTAATAAAATCTGGAATATTGCCTATTTTAGTCCATTGTCTTGAAAGAGATGACAAGTAAGTATATTATTTTAAGTGATTTAGAATGTATCCTTTACAGAAGACAAGATTTTCTAGTAGTTTGATCTTTAAAGAAAAAAGAAAAGGGCTATAAGGTGGAGTTGAAAAGCCAGTGAAAAACGTACAAGGTGTGTTTACACCAAGAGGTGAACATAAAGAGTTTTTGGAGTGTCTAGATGGCTCAGTCGGTTAAGCGTCAGCCTTTGGTTCAGGTCATGATCCCTGGATCCTGGGATCAAGCTCCCTGCTTATTAGCAGGAAGCCTTCTTCTCCCTCTCCTTTTGCCTCTCCCCCTATTCCCATTTCGTTCGTGTTCATGTGTACTAGCTCTCTGTCTCAAATGAAGAAATAAAATCTTAAAAAAAAAAAAGTTTTTGCTAAAAATAGATGGGACACCTGAGGAAATCATACACTTTTTATACTGAAGAGATTGTAAGTAGTCGTTGGAGGTTTAAAAAAGGTGCTGGATACATAGATACCTTTTGAAACGAAATATTTACTACTTTAAAAAATGCTTGAGGGGTGCCTGGGTGGCTCAGAGTATTAAGCCTCAGCCTTCAGCTCAGGTTGTTATCTCAGGGTCTTGGGATCGAGTCCAACATCGGGCTCTGTGCTCGGCAGGGAGCCTGCTTCCCTCTCTGTCTCTGCCTGCCTCTCTGTCTACCTGTGATCTCTCTCTGTGTGTATCAAATAAATAAATAACATCTATAAAAAAATGCTTGAGAAAGGGAATTGTTGGTAGATATTAGATTTGGGCCAATGTAAATATCCCTACTGTTTAACATTATTTGTTCTTTGTAGTCCTTCTTTACAGTTTGAAGCTGCGTGGGCTCTGACAAACATTGCATCTGGAACCTCAGAACAGACTCAAGCAGTAGTTCAGTCCAGTAAGTTGGTGATTAACAGATAAAATTGTGATTTCTAAAAAAAGTTAGTGGGGTACCTGGGTGGCTCAGTTGGTTAAGGGACTGCTTTCAGCTCAGGTCATGATCCTGGAGACCCAGGATCAAGCCCCACATTGGGCTTCCTGCTTGGTGGGAGGCCTGCTTCTCCCTCTCTTAGACCTTCTGCTTGTGTTCCCTCTCTAGCTGTGTTCCTCTCTGTCAAATAAATAAATAAATAAATAAATAAATAAATAAATCTTTTTTTTAAAAAAAAAGTTAGTAAAAAAATAGTGATTCTCTTAAAAGAATAAAGCTATTTTTATTATAAAATAATAGCTATCCAATTATAGGGTAGTTGAAATAGGCCAACTTAAGTATTTGATCATATTATTCCAGTGATTGACATTTTCTATTTTCAAAAATTCATTTGATTCTAATTCTGAGAACATTCCTGAATTATAGTAGCAGATTACATTACTGTACTTACATTATTTATAGGACATGATAGAAATAAAGGTGTTTTTCCCATTGCCATACTACCTGTTGGCCTCTCTCAGTGAGATTTTCATTATACGGTTTAGAGAAATCTTTTATGAAGTAGTCCTGTTGAAAAATGGCTTGAAATTTTTTTTTTGTTATTATAAATAGGATTTTTTTTCTTTTATGTTCCAAGAGATACAAGTGGGAAATTATTATTGGAAGTAATAACCTGAATATATTGTTTTCATGAATGCTATTTAATTCTTCTATCGAAGAAATTAATAATTTTAAAGAAGATACTTTTAAAGTGCTTTTTCACAGACTTGTATGCAGTACACTTATGTAGGCTTGTTAAAATCTTAAGTACTAATTTCTACATGATTTTAAAGAGGAACAAAGCTTTTACCCAAGTAAACATTTAATTATGTAGATATTTATGTTGTAATATTACATAGAATATTAATACTGTCTTCATTCATGATGAAACTGGCTTAATTTGGGGTTTAAATGAATTTTGGTTTTGGTTTTTTGGTTTTATTTTGTATAATTGACTAGTAAATTTTATAATCTCAAGAAAATGTTTTAAGCTCTCTTTTTCCTTTCTGTTTTACATGCTTTTTCAGGACTAGAAGCCTTAGAATTTAACACTGCCAGTCTGTCTTATTATACTACATATAATAGATGAATTAATTATTTTTTGAGTAAAGCATGATTTATGTACTTAATGTACTTATGTACTACATGTACTTGAATCTCATATTTCTAAGAAATATCAGAAGGAAAAAAAATAGAATCATTTGTTCAGTGTAGTAGTATTCTGTTCAGATACAGATCTTTCTCTGTATTTCCCATCCTCTTATAAAGCAAGGATGTTGTAAAGCAACAGAATCACTTTCTAATTCATAAGGTCTCATGTACAGGAATCACTGGCCTGCCTTAAAGATCCATGTGATGTTGTTTTTTTTTTAATTGAGGTGTAATTGACATACGTAGCATTAAATTAGTTTTAGACATAGGACTTAATGACTTGAAGTGTATACACCCGACGTGATGACAATAAGTCTGGTTTCCCTTATCATCATATCAGATTACATAATATACAGTTCAGTATTATTGACTACAGTCATCATGCTATATATGTCATTCCCATGACTTACTTGTTTTATGATTGGATGTTTGTACATCTTCCCCTCTTCTATTTCACCTACCTCCCAAAAGCCCACCCCTCTGTCAGTCATCAGTCTGTTCTCTGCGTTTATGAATTCTTATTTTGTTTGTTCATTTGTTTTGTTTTTTAGATTCCACATATAAGTAAAATCTTAAATTGTCTTTCTCTTTTCTGACTTATTATTATAATACCTCAAGGTTCATTGATGTCCTAATTATAAGTATTTCATTTTTTTGGTAATGGATGAGTAGTAGTCCATTGTGTGTGTGTGTGTGTGTGTGTGTGTGTATACACACATCTTATCCACCATTGTACACTTTGGTCTCCATATATTGGTTATTGAGTAATGTGGTAATGAACGTAGCGGTACATATATCTTCAAAGATTCTAAGTGGTTTCACCATAAGCATATTTGATGAAAGCATTTTCTCCACATAACTAATTGGCCATAAGGCAGTTTTGCCATAAAAGATGAGAATAACTGGTTGACAGTTTGATTTGATGGTTTGTTGGTTTCATCAGCTAGTTGACAATTTGCTTTCGTTTCTGCATTGACACAGTACTCTCAATTTTTTAGTAAATAAATCTTAGCCCTTGTAATAGTCTATACAGTGGCATAGAGTTTTGAACCCACATTTCTCACAGAACTTTGGAACATCTGTCAGTAGACATTGGTAATATGCTAAGAACAAAGATCAGTGTAGAAGATTTTCACAGTGCAATACAAAGCTGTTATAAATATGCATCCTTGTACTTAGAATCTGATACTTCTTTTAAGGAAGAAAGAAATTTTAGCAAAAAATGAAAACGTGATGCCAGATGAAGAGATGAATCAACAAGCAAAAAAAAAAAAATGTATAATGTTATGAAAGGAAAACTTTGAAGACAAGGGCTTAGGTACAGTCTGCAAAATAAAATCAATTATTTGCATAGAATTCCATGAATCTACACACATTTTAAATATATTCAAATGTTTTATATTTTGCAATAAAGCCTTGTTAATTTTGTTAATGCATTTTTCATTATGTCCTTTTTAATGGATGTTCCTCTTTTATTTTCATGATTTTATCTTTTATGGCATAATTGCCATATGACCAATTAGGTATAGGGTGAAAATGTTTGTGGCAGAGGTGCTTATGGCAAAAATACTGGGCACTATTCTTAAATTTGTTTTCATTTGCTTCAAATAAATACCCAGAAATGGAATTGCTGGATCCTATATTTTTAGTTCTGTACGAGTTTCTTCTATTTTTAGGTGGTTTTTTTTAGCCTCCATACTATTTTTCAAAGTGGCTGCACCAATTTATATGCCCACCAGCAGTGCACAAGGGTTCACTTTTTTCCACATCCTGTCCAACACTTGTTATTCTTTGTCTTTTTGCTTCTAGGCATTCTGGTGGTGTGAGGTGGTATCTCATGGTTTTGATTTGCATTTTCCTGATGATTAGTGATGTTGAGCATCTTTTCCTCTGTTGGTCATCTGTATGCCAGTGCTTTTTAGCACGTTGAATATATCGTACCACTCCTTTCTGGCCTGCAATCTTTATTCTGAAAAATCTATGGTAGTCTAATGGGGCTTTTCTTGTATACAAGTTGTTCTGTTGCCACTTTTAAGATAGTCTCTTTCTTTTACTCTTGCCATTTTAATTATAATGTGTCTTGGTGTGGCTCTTTTTGGGTTCATTTTATTTGGACTTTTCTGGCTTATTTATTTGACAGAGAGAGAGAGATCACAAATAGGCAGAGAGGCAGGCAGAGAAAGAGGGGAAGCAGGCGCCAAGCAGAGAGCCTGGTGTGGGACTCGATCCCATGATCCTGAAATCGTGACCTGAGCCGAAGGCAGAGGCTTCACCCTCTGAGCCACCCAGGTGCCCCAAGATCGGGATATCTCTTTCCTTCCCCAAGTTAAGAAAACTTTTGGCTCTTATTGCTTCAGACAAGTTTTCTCTTTCTGTCTTCTCCTTTTGGAACCCCATTATGGGAACGTTGTTCCACTTGATGTTGTCCTATAGTTTTCTTAAGATATCTTTGCTTTTTAAAATTCTTATTTGTGGTGTGCCTGGGTGGCGCAGTCATTAAGCATGTGCCTTCAGCTCAGGTCATGACCCCAGGGTCCAGGGATCCAGCCCTGTATCAGTCTCCCTGCTCTATGGGAAGTCTGCTTCTCCCTCTCCTGTCCCCCTGCTTGTGTTCCCTCTTTTGCTGTCTTTTGCTGTCAAATAAATAAAGTCTTTAAAAAATAAAATGAAAATAAAATTCTTTTTTGTTTTGCTGCTCTGTTTAGGTAAGTTCCACTGCCCTGTCTTCCAGGTCACTGATCCTTTCTCCTGCTTTATCCTTATCTGTTGTTGAATGCTCTGCTCTATCTTTCAGTTCACTTGTTGTGCTTTTCAGCTCTGTGATTTTTGTTTGGTACTTTCTTACATTTTCTATGTGTTGAAATTTTTTTTGTGTTCATCCATTTTCTCCCAAGATTGGGGAGCATCTTTATGATCTTTTTTTAAAAAAATAACTGTTTTATCAGGTAGATTATCTCCAATTCAGTAAAGTGTTTTTCTGGGGTTTTATTTTGTTCTATTCTTCAGTTTACTTATTTAAGTTAACTTTCTGTGTTTGTTTTTATGTATTAGGTGAAACAGCTACCTCTCCCAGTCTTGAAGGAGTGGTCACTGGAAGACAGCACGTGTTTCAGTCAGCTATCTGTGCTATACTTTGGGGCAGGTAGCCTGCCACAGATTATTTCACTCCTATGGAGCCCAGAAATGCAGAACACCCTCCTACCCAGGGGTGTCCCTTATGTGGACTTTGTGCTCCTGCCAGCTTTGACATTGCCACAGGGGCGTGTCAGGCCAGGATGAGCCACCTCATCAAAGCTGTACATTACAGCTGTAGCTATAGCAGTGCTACAGCAGGAACTGTAGCAGTGCTCTATGCTGGAGAGTGCAGGGGTGGTGTATGTATTGCTAGCAAGGTAGAGTGTGTAAAAAATGGCACCTGCCAGCACTTCCATCCCTGGAGGAAATTCTGGTGAACCCTCATCCCTTAGGCAGTTGCTTTAAACTTAGCTAGGAAACCTTTACATATGCTCGTAGGCACTTTTCAGCCCACTGCTTTTGTGCTAGAGCCTGGGGCATGTGGGCAAGTAATCTCTTAAGAGCTAGTCCTGGTTTTCTCTAGCCCTTTGGGGCTCTTGGACGTTAGCTCTGTTGGTTTTCAAGTCCACACATTTTGGGAGTTTGTGTAGGTCCCAAGGATTCGGATGCCTGATTTGGTGTTCTAACCCCTCTTTCTTCAGGGATGTGCTCCATATTTATGATATCCCTCCCTCTTGTGAGTCACTGCTAGGTTGTAGGGCATGGCTTTATTAGGACCGTAGTCTTTGCCTCTCCTGTCCATTTCAGTGTGACCCTTTTATCCTTTGTTGTGGAGGAGCTGTTTAGCTAGTTGTGTAGAAAGCATTGTTGTATATGTAGCTATAGAATTGGTGTGTCCATGGTAAATGATGAGGTCAGTCACCATCTTGAACTGCACTCTCCTGTTATTTTAAATCTCTGTATTCAAAAGGTACTTCAACAGTTGGAGTCCCTTTTTTTCTCTAAGTTTGAGACTAATGCTTGAATTTATAACGAATGGATTAATCTATTTTATTTTTGGAATTGATTTTTAATTTGGAATTTATTCAGGTTTAATTGTGAATGAAAATTTACCAGCTTGATTTGATATTTGTGTGTTAAAACTCATCTTGATGCTGGATAAGTGGTTTGCTACTCAGAAGTTTTTTACTGCTGTTACTCTAGTGAAAATCATTTAATAAATATATATTTTACATATTTTTGATAGGTTCCTTAGATTTCAGCAAAAAAAAAAAAAGATTGATTTTTGGTTTAGAATATAGTATCTTCAGTCTTTTTTTTTTTTCAATATTAGATGTAATTGACCTCTAAGACTGTCTTTAACCTTAAATGTAAATTTATGTTTTCCTCCTTCAGATGCCGTGCCACTTTTCCTGAGGCTTCTACATTCACCTCATCAAAATGTCTGTGAGCAAGCAGTGTGGGCACTGGGAAATATCATAGGTTTGTCTAAAACTTGTAATACTAGTTCAACAATTGTTGTTATATACTGTGTAACAAAAATGACTACTAGTAGTCAAAAAAGAAAAATAGTTTGTCTTTTTCAGTACTGGTTTTTGTGAAATAATTTATAAAAATTATAGCTGTTTTAAATATAAGCGTAAAAAACAGAATGAACATTTTTGTTGCTTCTGATACAATAGTATCTGTTTGTATATAGTTAACTCTTTTTTTAGTATACAGTCAACTCTGATTATTTGAGTAATTATGGAAGTATTTATGTGATAATAGATCTACTCTCCCTCCTTTATTTAATGTTGATGGAGCTATTTTATTCCTTAACTTTCTCCATTGTCATAGAAACTAGTAAGAAAAAAGGAAGATGTACAACGTAAACCAACAATATTTCTCCATAGTTCTAAAAAAAGAGTCTTAATTGAAATTTTTAGCATCTTTCCTGGATTTTAGTATAGTAAAATACAGTAATGTTATCCATTATCCTCATGAGGTTATCATAACAGGAGGTATTTGTAGTTTATAGATAGTGTCATTAAATGTTAAATACCGTGATTACTGTACCTTTCAGATTTTTTTTTTTTTAAGATTTTATTTATTTGACAGAGAGAAACAGAGCCAGAGGGGGAACACAAGCAGGGGGAGTGAGAGAGGGAGAAGCAGGCTTCCCACTGGGCAGTGAGCCCGATGTGGGACTCGATCCCGGGTCTCCGGGATCATGACCTGAGCTGAAGGAAGTCGCTTAACCAACTGAGCCACCCAGGCGCCCCTCAGATTTTTTTCTGACATAATTGTAAGATGAATAATTAAAGACAATTCTAATATTTGAAGATATGTTTATAAACTAGAGACAAACTTAACCCAAACTCAAAAATTTGAAGAACTATCCTCCAGTGAGTAGAGTATGGAAAAAATCTGGGGTCTGAACTGTATTATGTTCCTTGGTGTTAAAGTTGATTGTTCTTTCATGGAAGTAGTCAATATTACTTTCATGTACCTCTTTGATACTACTCTCTGGGGGCAAAGATAGAATGCAGGGGATGGTTAGTGTTCCATAATTAGGAGTTTTAAAATGGGAGAATTTCTCTGTAAACTGTTCTTTGCATATGGTGTATTGCTATTAGGAATGCTGTTATTTGCGTATCCAGATTCCTTTACCCCTTTACTTTTATACCAGATTTTAGATTCAGAACTATTTATGCAGCATCTCAATCTTTGGTTTTTAATTCCAGTGACATTATAGAATAATTAGAATACATGGATGCCAAAAAAATATGCATTTTTATTTCCAAATATTACAGTGCAAGGAAAAGGGTTTTCATTTATAGAATGTAATACTTTTTTTAAAAAATATTTATTTATTTGACAGAGATCACAAGTAGGCAGAGAGAGAGAAGAGGAAGCAGGCTCCCTGCTGATCAGAGAGCCTGATGTGGGCCTTGATCCCAGGACCCTGAGATCATGACCTGAGCCAAAAGCAGAGGCTTTAACCCACTGAGCCACCTACGTGCCCCTAGAATGTAATACTTAATATGGTTTTAATGCTAGAAATTACAGTGATGCTATAGATACAGAAATTACATTTGACAGTTCTCTAAGGCAGCGATTCTCAAACTTTAGCCTATTTTCAGAATCATATGAAAGGGCTTGTTGAGGCACCTGGGTGGCTCAGTCAGTTGAGCATCTGCCTTTGGCTCAGGTCCTGATCCCAAGGTCCTGAGATCGAGCCCTGCATCAGGCTCCCTGCTCAGTGAGGAGCCTGCTTCTCCCTCTCCCACTACCCCTGCTTGTGTTTCCTCTCTCACTGTATCTCTCTCTGTCAAATAAATAAATAAAATCTTTTGAAAAGAAAAGAAAAGAAAGGGCTTGTTAAAACCCAGAATTCTGGATCCACAGAGGTTGTTTAACAGGTCTGGATGGAGCCAAAAATTACTGTGGGAACCCACTGCTCTAGGGATATTGGTTCATCCCCTCCTTCTTTTGACATAGTTTTTTATTTCTTAATTTTATTTTGGGCATAGTTTTTTAAATGTGTAGAATAATTTATAGTTAATACTTTTGGTGCTCTGATACTGGATTCTCATGAGGATAAATTTTACAAATTTTTCTGATAGTAATATTTTGATAGATACGTATTTTTTTTAATTACATGAAAGTTTGTTAAACTGAGCATACCATTAATAGAAAAAATAAAAGCAACAGTTCTCTGCTTACAAAGTACTCTAAGGATCCTTGGGCTTCTAATTTTTAATGGCCTCAAAACATAGGTGAACAGTTTATAAACCTGCATATGTGAATAATGTGCAAAAAATATCTTACTACTTTATGTTGCTTTTCTTGTCTCAGAGACCTAAAATGAGAACTTAGTTATTGGTTGTCTAAAACTTAAATACAAAGTAAATTGTGTTAAAATATGGAAAGCAGCATATTCAACGCAGTGCTATATGTTTTCTAAATTGCTTATTGTCAGTGTATTTTATTGATTTAGTGGTTGTTAATCACTCCTTCCTACAGGTGATGGGCCACAGTGTAGAGATTACGTCATAAGTCTTGGAGTTGTGAAACCTTTACTTTCCTTCATAAGTCCATCTATTCCTATAACATTCTTAAGAAATGTTACTTGGGTAATGGTCAACTTATGTCGCCACAAAGATCCACCACCACCAATGGAAACCATTCAGGAGGTAAACAGATGTTTTGTGTTTTGTTTTGTTTTTGTTTTTTAATTAAACTAGATACCATTATGTATATGTTTTTAAATTTATATATTTCTCTCTTTAGATTCTTCCAGCTCTTTGTGTCTTAATTCATCACACAGACGTAAATGTGAGTATTTTTATGTGTATGATATGTATGTCTAGGGTTGCCCCTATGACATAGGGAACAAAATGTTATATTGAACATAATGTTCATGAACTCAATTAGGTTTTTCCATTTCGAGAGTTGTAATAACATAGCTTGCTGTTATTTACTTTGTGTTTACCTATATCACAAAATATAATTTACAGTGAAGAAATCAAGCCTAACTATATTTTGGTCTGGGCAGTAACGCGTATGGAAAGTTGGGGGAGTAAAAACTCGTTTTGGAAGTTCTTAAAGTTGCCGTGTGTGTGTGTGTGAGAGAGAGAGACAGAAACTCATATTGGAAGTTCCTAAAGTTGCCAGTTAGTGATCTCTGTCACTAAAATTGTATCTTTGATTGGTCAAGAGCTTTTTATGGAAGCTCATTTTGACAGCCTGGCCAGTGTTTAAGAGAATATATAGGCCTAATAATATTTCATTTTTTGAAGATAGAAAAGAAATATTTGTGCCCTATGCTTTGGTTTGTATTCATATGCATACACCAATCCAAGAACATCAGTTGCTCTTTAATTTATTTTTACTATATTTTTCCATCTACAATGACTGATAGTGGTTTCACATGTTATAGAGAACTCATAAATATCCAAACAAAAAAATTAGTGCAAACTAGACTTTAAGCATTATAAATATACCGTGTTCATTCTAACCAACACAGATGGCAAAGGAAAAAGCACCTCAGGAAGTATGAATGAGGTGGGAAATTGATTGCTTATAAAACCAGCTTTGCTATCATTGTGTCAAAAAGCTAGGAATATGACAGGTAAAGGAAATCACAGGAATACAGTGTATAGCAACATTCAGGAACTTTGGTTCCTTAAAAACAGCTTGGGGTGATGGCCAGTGTTTTTGATAAGCTGCTTCATTCCTTTTCAGTTTATAGGGTAATAACATTTTTCCAGGCTCTCTCTAAAGCATATGGAACAAATTAAAGTTAGAATTAAACTACATCAAGCAGTGATAAAATGTATAAAATTCATTTGATGAAGATCCTTGCTTTAAAGATATTTTGTTTTAGATCCTATTAGTCTAGAATCCTTAAAATACATATATATAGAAGCCATTTGGGTGTTTGGCTCCTTGTGCCAAGTATTTTTATTAAATTACAGATTTTAATATTTTACTTTTAAATGAGTTCCAAGGAAGATTAATCTCAAAGTTTATACCTCTACCAAAAAAAACCAGACATCTTGGTTGACCTTATTCAGAGATTTGTATTGTGTTTCCACAGTGTTTACCCCAATCCAGTTAAGATCATAACTCCGTTTTTCTTGCTTTTAATATATTTTGAATTTTTCAAGCCAGTCTCCATGTTGTTTTTTAGTAGCATGTGTACTGAGTAGTATACTATATGCTAGTGTTTACTAAAAATACAGTCTTCTTAGGTAAACACATAGCAGCAAATTTTTAAACCAGACCGTGAAAGAAGTAAAAAATAAATAAATAAAACTGCTTCCACATATCAGAAGTGAAACACTGAAATTACACTATAGTTACAATTAGTAAATTTATTGTAGAATATTAACTGATACAAGAAGTGTAGAGGTCAGGTTTATTTAAATTGTGGTTTTGATGTGAGCATACTCACGATGTTTACTGGTTGGCCTTTAAAATATTGTATCTGGATTTTGTGTACAGTCATGGAGAAGTAACTTGAAATTTTTTGCCTATATCAACAAATTTTGGCAGATGTTGGTACTCTGAAAAAAAGATTTACATTTGTAAGTTGAAACTTAGTTCTTTCCTATATTTTGATACCACTTTATGTGTGTGAATTCTTTCATTTGGTGTCTTTTTAGATTAAAAATAGCCAAAGAACTTTCTTAAGTTTTTGGAAGAAACGATGGCAAAGTGTTGTTTTCTCCTTCTAGGAGATTCTCAGATGTTTTAAACATACCATTAGTTTAGAATTTAAAAGGTTTCAAACCTTTCTGACTTGTCTTTTGACATAGTTCATATTCCAGAAAGGCTTCAGAAGTAAAGTTCCAGGCACAATTATTATTCCTTGTGTCTTTGTCAGTAACTATGCTATTTATGCAACAGTCTAACAGTTGTCATACTCCCTTTTGGATATAACTTCTAATTATGACTTAATACAAAAGAAAGGTGAAACACAAGTGGCCTGCTGAACTTCACAATAAGGTTCATTAAAAATTATAACATTTAAAATGAAATTTTAATTTTTAGTATAATTTAATTGCAGAGAGTTTTTTTTATAAGTAGTTTTGGCAAATGCTGTAAAGTATACATTATCTTTTTTTACTAAAACATTTTTTATTATAGATCACACAGATTGACCTGTGGTTGCTTTTAATGTCTTGATCTGCAGCTGTGCATGCTTCCACTATGAGAAGTTGCCTCCAGTTTTTTAAGGCAAAGCAAACTAATTGGAAAAGATGAAACTGCTCTATTCCTAATACTGCAGTATTGGCTTTAGACATACCTACAAGATTCCAATGATACTAGAAAACACCTTGAATGTATACATCTAGCCCCGATGTTTTGAATCACTGTGTATGTTGAATACATATAGTATTTATAACTATATGTACCTCCTACAATGTCTTTGGACCTGTTATGCCTCAGTGTGAGCATTTGAGAGAAACAATGTCTTTTTCTCCTATTTCATGTACAGTGTATCAAATTCTTAGTGAATTAAAACTGGATACTAAAAAAGCAAAATAGATACTAACCTGTGGTTGGGATCATAATTAACGGAAGCATCCTAAATACGGCTAAAAGATGCACATACTTGACACAGACATTCAGAGATAGATAATGATGTTTAGTATTATAGAACAGATTAAGATTTCAATGAATTGAGGTTAGACGAGTAAGGAAGAAGGTAGTGAAACAATTGTAGATTAATTACTATAAGTTAACTATAGTTAAGAATTATTAAAGTGAGAAAAAGTTCAAAGACTGTTTGAATTTTCATTTTATTCATTAGATATTGGTAGATACAGTGTGGGCCCTCTCTTACCTTACTGATGCTGGCAATGAACAGATACAGATGGTAATAGACTCTGGAATAGTCCCTCACTTGGTTCCTCTGCTCAGCCACCAGGAAGTTAAAGTTCAGGTGAGTTTGTTACTGATCATAATATAAGGTG
Organism: Spilogale gracilis; assembly: GCA_004023965.1. Taxonomy (NCBI): domain Eukaryota; kingdom Metazoa; phylum Chordata; class Mammalia; order Carnivora; family Mephitidae; genus Spilogale; species Spilogale gracilis. The sequence continues at coordinate 163,894 of PITA01000700.1, read as the reverse complement.
TTTTGTATACCACTCATTTACTTTAAGTATGGCATTAAAAAATGGATAGTCTCATTAGTTCAGTTTATTTCTAGCCCAATAAAACATCTTTTTTCAGATCTTTTTTTCTTTCTTGAAGTATAGTTGACACACAATGTTACATTAGTTTCAGGTGTTCAGCATAGCAGTGGAGCTTCTCTATAAGTTATACTGTGCTCATCACAAGTGTTGCTACCATCTCTCACCGTATAATGCTATTACAATACTACTGACTATATGCCTTATGCTATACTGTGGATCCCTTGACTTATTCATCAGATTACTGGAAGCCTCTCTCTCCCACTCCCCTTCACCTATTTTGCCCATCCCCCCACAGCCTCCCCTCTGGCAAGCATAAATTTGTTGTCTGGATTTATGGGTCTGTTTCTGCTTTTTGTTCATTTTGTTTATTAGAGTCCACATTAAGTGAAATCATATGGTATTTTTCTTTCTCTGACTTACTTCACTTAGCATAATACTGTTTAGGTCCACCGATGTGCTTGTACATGGCAAGGTCTTATTCTCTTTATGGTTAATATTCCATTGGTGTGTGTATATACACACACAAACACACACATACACACACACCATGTTTTTATCCATTCATCTATCGATGGACACTTGAGTCGCTTTCATATCTTGGCTGTTGTAGGTAAACAGAGGTGCATATATCTTTTTGAAATAAAATAAGAACATATCTTTGATTAAAAGAGTAAGGTATTAACTCTCCATTTTAAAGATGGAGAAAATGAGGTAAGAACAAGAACCATTTCCACTCCTCTCACTTTCCCTACATCCCACCAAAAACCCCACCCCAGGGCATCGCCATTGTAGATTACTGATTTCTAAGTTGTACCTAGGTAATCATTTGGTAACTTGGGTGGCATCTGAAACAAGTACTGATACTGTATTTTTTTCTGTTCTTCTTCTTTTTCTCCATTGTTCCTGTTCTTTTCCTTTTCTCCCCTCTTTTTTTTAACTCTCCATACTGCACTGGGCAAGCTTAGTTTATTAGTTTTGTTGGCACTGTAGTAAAGGCTTTATGCTGAAATATGCTGATTAGGGACTTCCTAAATGGTTTCCTTTTAGTTATTTGAACTCTTTTTTTTAATAGGACACCAGGGTGGCTCAGTCTTTTAAGCATCTGACTTTATCTCAGGTCATGATCCCTAGGCATTTCCTTGCGCAGTAAGGAGTTTGCTTGTCCCTCTCCCTCCCCCTCTGCTCCCCCACATAAAGAAATAAAATCTTTTATAAATAAATCTTATTTTACTTTGTTTTATCCTTTTATTTTTAAATCTTTCCACATAAATATTTATTCCAAGCCTGCATCTAGAAAGAGCCAAAAAAGAAAAGGTGAGATGTTCAGACAAATATTATAAGGAGTAACTGTCAAACTTCAGTGGTAAAGCGAGATACAGCAAGCCTTCTCTATCCTTCTGAGGTATATAGTATCTTTAATTGTATGATTTACAGTCTGTTCAGCAGTAGCATAAGGAAAACTGGTTACCTAATTCAGTATTTCTCAACCCTGGTGGACATGAAAATCAGCTGTGAAGCTTGAAGAAAAAAATTTTATTTCCCTTGCTTGACCCATAGAGATTCTGTTTTAATAAATCTGGGATATTTCCTAGAAACCTGGGCTTTAAAAAGCTCTTCAGATGATACTCATGTACAATTAGAATAGAGAACACAAACCTTAAAATTTAAAGTAGTTTAAGGAAAGAGAGAACAGTTAATTCAGGAATAGAATAGTTTGCCCTTTAGAGATATTTGTGGCATGTTTAAAATATTTTATTTATTATTTTAAAGATTTTATTTATTTATTTATTTGACAGAAACACAGCTAGAGAGGGAACACAAGCAGGGGGAATGGGAGAGGGAGAAGCAGGCTTCCCGCTGAGCAGGGAGCCCAATGGGAGGGGGATGGGACTCAATTCTGGGAGTCCTGGATCATGACCTGAGCCAAAGTCAGACACTTAACGACTGAGACACCCAGATGCCCCATGTTTAAAATATTTTAATAGGGGTACCTAACTGGCTCAGTCAGAGGAGTGTTCAACTCAATCGCAGGGTAGTAAGTTTAAGCCCCGTGTTAGGCATAGTGATTACTTTAAAAGAATAAACTTTTAAAACAATAAAATATTCATACTAGATATTTGTAACTAAGTGTGCATTTCTTAAGTGTGGTACTTATGTCTTGGTATGGGTATTTGGTTTGTTTTGGGGTTTTTTTTCAGAATGCATCGTTTGAATACTGGATTTCATTTAGAAATAGGGTTGAAATTTTTCTGTAGTATTTTCAATACTCTCTGTACTTTACATAATATCTAGGAGAGGTTTTTAAAATTTTTTCAACTTTAACTCTATAATTTAGGAAAAGGGAATAGTTGTAATGAAACTCCATGTAGGTTTTCTCTGTATCCCTGCTCCCTCCCTCCCCACAAATTATTTTGACACATCTCAGATAGCATATAATTTCATCCAGCTTCTCTTAAAAATAAGGCTATGTGTTTTTACATAATCACAGTACTGTTAAGAGTATTTTTTAATTTTCATATTAAAACCCAGTCAGTATCCAAATTTTACTGACTGCTTCATATTTTTTCACAGTTTGACCAAATCAGCCTCCAAACAAGGTTGACATATAGCTTTGTCTTCTTTATATTTCTGTTACTCTACAATTTTATTTTTATTTTCCCTTTTAAATTCATTTATTAAAGAAGCTAGGTCACTACAAAACATTTTTTAAAAGAAATTAAAGAAGACTTAAATGGAAAGACATCCGTGTTCATAGATTAGAAGAGTGTTTTTAGGATGGCAGTGCTCCTCAAATGTTAGGATGGAGCCCTATCCTGTGTCCTCCATCTGCCCCCAACCCACTCGTCATCTCTCACAAATAAATGAAATCTTAAAAAAAGATTCCAGATATAAACCCATATGATCAATTGATTTTCAACAAAGATGCCAAGAAAATTCAATTAGCAAAGAATAATCTTTTCAAATGGTGATTGGACAAATGGAGCTGAGACTACTGAATATCTACATTAAAACAAATGAAATTAGACTCCTACATATAAAAATTAGCTCAGAATAAATCAGACACCTAAGTATAAGAGCTAGAAGTGTAAACCTCTTAGAAAAAAACATAAGAATGAATTTTCATGACTTTGGATTAAGCATTAATTTTTTAGATATGATAAGCATAAGCAACCAAAGAGAAAAATGGATAAATTGAATTTCACCAAAATTAAAAACTCGTACTTCTAAGGAGACCGTCAAGAAAATGAAAAGACAGGCGCCTGGGTGGCTCAGTAGTTAAGCATCTGCCTTGGGCTCAGGTCATGATCCCCAGGTCCTAGGATCCAGCCCCACATCAGGCTCCCTGCTGGGCGGGAAGCCTGCTTCTCCCTCTCTCATTCCCCCTGTTTGTATTCCCTCTCTAGCTATGTTTCTCTCTGTCAAATAAATAAATAAAATCTTTTTAAAAAATTGGCAAAACAGTTAAATACAGTTATCCAGAGAAGACATTCAAATGGTCGGTAAGCACATGAGAATATGTTCAACATATTAGTCATGTAGGAAATGCATATCAAAATGCATATCAAAGGAAATGCACCACTTCATACATACCAGGATGGTATAATCAAAAAGACGCTAACAAGTTTTGGCAAGGATGTAGAGAAAGTGGAATCTTTACACACCTATTGAAATGTAAAGTGGTACAGCCTCTTTGGCATACAGTGTGACAGTACCTCAAAAAGTTAGATACAGAGTTATTGTATAACCCAGCATTTTCCACTTTCAGGTTCATATGTTATATAACCAAGAGAACTGAAAGCAGATGTTCACCCAAAAACTGACACACAAATGTTTATGGCATTATTACTCTTAATAGCCAGTGAAAACCAAATGTTATCCACTAATGAATAGTTAAATAAAATATATTCCACTTGCATATAACTGGGTTGTTATTTGGCCATGAAAAGGAATGAAGTATTGATACATGCTGCAATATGAATGGACCTTGAAAGCGTTGTTAAGTGAAGGAAGCCAGACAAAAAAGGTCACCTACTGTTTGATTCCAATTATATGAAATGTCCGGAATAACCAAATCCACAGGCATAGTAGCTGTCAGGAACCACCCCCCAACACACACACACACACACACACCGGGTGAGGGAAATGGGAGTGACTAGTAATGGGTACAGATACCCCTTTTTGATGTGGTAAAAATGTTCTGGAATTATGTAGTACAGTTGTACAACTTTGAATATATAAGAACCACTGAATTCTATACTTTGAAAGGGTAAATTTTTGTTATATAAATTATATCTCAATTCAGGGGAAAAACTAAGTCATTTTCTTGTAAATGTTAAAATCAGCCCCTCAAAAAAAGCTTTAACTTGAGAGAAAATGACCTAATACCGCTATAAAAAAATAATTGATGATTCAAATTCATATAATAGTGAAATCTCATACCTAGCAGCTTCCTGTTGTCCTTCAGAAGAGCACTATGTTTTTGTTTGTAATTTATTGAAAACTGAATCAAGGATGCCTGGGTGGCTCAGTAGGTTAGAGCCTGTGCTTTTGGCTCAGGTCATGATCTCAGGGTCCTGGGATCGAGGCCCAAATCGGGCTCTCTGCTCAGCAGGGAGCCTGCTTGTTCCCCTCTCTCTGCCTGCCTCTGCCTACTTGTGATCTCTCTCTCTCTCTGTCAAATCAATAAATAAAATCTTAAAAAAAAAATGGAATCAAAAATCTTAAGTACTTACTGTATGGCGCTAACTACTATCCAAAATTACCCAGAATTTTCCTTATTTGTTTATTGTTTGTCTTCTACTATAATGCAAACTCCATAACCCTGTCCTCGTCACTCCTTTGTTCCTAAATCTGTATCAGACACTTGCTCAAAAACAGTAGGTTGGCATGAATGAAAGAGTGTATCTTTCATAGTAGAACATGTCATTAAATCTTTTGTTTCAGACTGCAGCACTTCGAGCTGTGGGCAACATTGTTACTGGAACTGATGAGCAAACACAAGTAGTTTTAAACTGTGATGCTCTTTCACACTTCCCAGCACTTCTGACACATCCCAAAGAGAAAATTAATAAAGTAAGTATTTTTAAATACTACTTAATAAGTAACACATCTTAGGGATTCAGCAGTATCTGTAATGATTATTAATAAAAACCGTCATTTAGACATCAAGAAAAGATAGAATATTTTATTCTTTATAACATGGATTTCTAAAATTTTCTGTATATAAAACCAGTTGTAAACTATGCAAATTTGGCTCTTTTGGAAATGATGAAACAGAGATAATTGGGTGTTGAATGTTGTGTGACTGGAAAATTTTATTGTGTGAGTTAGGTAATTAAGGTTAATATTTTATAGATAACTTAATAGCGTGTGTGTGTGTGTGTGTCTGTGAGATCATGGAGGCTATTGAAAGGGGGCACTGATTGGTGATGCTGATATTGGAGTGCATCTGAGGCTGTTGTAGAAATACACGGGCTGTTGATTACAGCATTGCCGATGATTATAACCCAAGAACAGCTCACCTAAGTAGCCTAGCACCCTAACATCTCTTAACAGGTTCATTAAACGTGGTCCTGTGATCTGATCCAAAGAGCCTACTTCACGTTAGCTAATACTAATAGTTTCTGGAATAAAATGTGTTCACTAACTTTTTATAAACAGAGAAAATGTTTCCCTTTATGTTGATTAATGTAATAAGTTTATTATGTCTAGTAAATGACAGTAATATCCTACATAGGATATGAGGTTGATATTTTGTCTTATTTCATGCTACCTGGTCTCAGTGTGCATTTGTTGTCTATGAAACTTGTGAAACACTTAACTACCATCATCTTGGCAAAAGCAGTAAACACCACTGAAGTGTAAAGGGTAACATAAAAAGATCATTAAGGTAGACCAATGAAGCAATCAAACATCTGGTTCCACTTTAGCTCTTGAGAAAAATGGTGCAGTGAATGACTTAGAAATAAGTTTACTAAAACCCACTATTTCAACGTTCATGTCTCCATTATCATGGATAATTGAGATTTACCGACTTTGGCTAACATTCTTGATCCACAATAAAAATAGAGAATAAAGTGCTGACTCTCATTTACAGTAGTTTTGGGATTTGTACCTATATTACAGCTCATGGATCCCTTAGTATTTGTTCAGAGAAGCTTTTTTTGAGTCTTATGTTTGAGAATATTGCTTCAAGAATTTTCAGAAGGGTTCAGTATGATTTGGATTAGGGCCATTAACAATTTGTTCAAAGAAAATACAGAAGGTGGGGGGTTAAAGGAGTTGAGATTCCTGAAATTTTTATTATGAAACTTGTTCCATAATAAAATCATTTGTACATTGTAATAAATGTAGTGAATTTAGTTCAGATGCAGATTTTATATTGAAGGAGGTCCTTGTTCTGCAGGAAGCCGTGTGGTTCCTCTCTAACATCACCGCAGGGAATCAGCAGCAGGTTCAAGCAGTAATTGATGCCAATCTTGTACCGATGATAATACACCTTTTGGATAAGGTAAGAAAATCATCTTGTATATAATCTGAGCAAGAAGAAAAGGATTTAAACTTAACAAATTATGTGAATATATGCCTCTGCTTAATTAGAACCTATAAATAGCATGAATACTACAGTAAAGTAATAGTAATATGAAAACTTTGAACCTAGCAGTTTTTATATATAAAAAGACACATTTTACTTTTAGAAACCCCTTACCCTTTTGTATCATTCCTTTACCAATATTACCATTATACTGGAATTTATTAAAATACATTGTTATTTTTAAAAAACACATCATGACTGAAGATAATATTCAAAATCATAATTATTACTGATTAAAATGCTTACATATTATTCTCATCACTCCACATCTATTACTTCATGCAATACTGCAACACCACAAGCTTAAGAGTTATGATAACCCTTTTGGCAGATGAAGAAACTGGCATAGACAAAATCCAAAATGTCCAAAATCAGACAGCAAGTAAGTGTGCTATTTAATCGCATGCTGTATCATCTCTCATGCTTACATCAACGTTTGGGAAAGAGACAATTTAAAATGTCCCAGTCATAGCATGAGGGTTTTTTCCTGAACACTGATGTAATTAGAGAGAAGATAACTATCTTCTTTCCATCTATGTTTTCTACAAACTGGTAGTAAAGGCTTAGTTTCCTATAAACTGGTAGAGCCAGTTCAGTTTTTTAGGCAAGGCTTAATGCACTACTCTGTATTTCCTAATGATTCACATCAGAAGACCTATACTGTAATTTGTTCCTTATCTCCAGATGTTCTACATCTGTCCTCTTCAGATTGATGAGTGAGCTCAGGTGCTATGAGCCTACTCCAACTGATTGTTATAAACCTGTCCATCATTCTTTGCCTAGTGGTTGGTAGTCATTAATGATGATTGTGTGAATCCCATTTATTAGGAACTGCAAAATGGTGACTTTATAATTCTGTTGTTCTTCATTGTGATTTTTCAATTAAAAGTTTTTTTCTTTATCAACTATTGGTTTAGTCTGAAATATGTTTCACATAAGGAAAGCAAGATAAATTCTCATTATCATTTAGTTTTTGTTTTGTTGTTTTGGGGTGTGTATGTGTGTAAGTAAGTAAGCTCCATGCAGGGCTTGAACTCACGACCCTGAGATCAAAATCTGAGCTGAGATGAAAAATCATATGCCTAACTGAGCCACCCAGGCATCCCATTTTTCATTCGGTTCTTAGAATAACATGGTTTCCTAACCTCAAAATGATACTAGGGTGTTTTTACTGTCATTAGGAAATTAGGAATTTTTATCTATATCTTGTAAGTTTTTGCCCATTGTAGTTATTTTTTATAACACTCAGATTGTCCCTAACCAATGGGAACCTCTTAAATTTAGCACTTGTCTTTTTTACATCACCCCAGTAGTTTTTGAGAGCTTCCTACCTTTGGAATATGATACAGATCTCAAGCTTATTTTATGTATTTTCTGACCTGGACTCTCCAGGGTGTCCTTTTAGGTAGCAGATAGTATGTAAGTATCATAGTTCAGGACCTAAGGATGATACTTGCTATGAAGTTGTCATTGTTTCTAGGCCTGAGTGAACAGAATGGTTGCTAGTGCGTTCAGTTTTGTTTGTTTTTGTTTTAAAGTAGAAAATAGGGATGCCTGACTGGCTCAGTGAGTACAGCATGTGACTCTTGATCTTCAGGTTCATGAGTTCAAGCCCAGATTGGGCATGGAGCCTACTCTAAAAAAGAAAAAAGTAGAAAATACGTAGTAATTTTGTGAACATGTGAGAATTCAAAAGAAACAAATCATGAATGAAAATAAACTATCAGATATAACTGGGTATTTAGGATGAACTTTTTATTTTCTTTGTTGATTTTATATTTTTTATCTTTTATGCTGGAAATGTTTCTAAAAAGATTATTATATATACGTGGGTGTATAAAATTTATCAAAATAAGATCATATTGCCAGGGTGCCTGGGTGGCATGTCACTCCCCCTCTGTAAGGATTGTACCATTTTATAATCCTACCAGCCTCCCTGATAGGTATTTGCATTTTATCAGTCTGATACATAAAAATGGATATTCCACTGTAATATTAATTTTTTCCTCATATTTATATAAGGTTTTTCTTAATTGTAAGCATTTTTCCAGATTGCTGGTCTTCTTTATATTTAACAACAGGTTATTATTTCATTCAGCAGATGTATTGTAGTCATTTATTCCACTGTTGGGAATTCTGGTTGCTTTTGCTTTTTGAGTAGTATGTGCTACTAAAATAATATCTAGAAGGATACATAATACTACTTGCTTAAATTATTTTCTTGGTAAGTTCTCAGAGATTCTCACCTTTGAGAACCTCATATAATCATTTAATGTATCACTAAGTCTTGCTGAATCATATATCTGACTTAAGTGATTTTTAAATGTATTTTTTTCAGTTTGTATTTGAAAGGTAATGTAGGAGGGTGATGAAGTAAAATGTACATTTTTTTTTTTTTTTTTTTTGGACTACTTTCATTTTATCACTGACTTCATTTAATCTGATTTAATTGAACAGTAACACCGAGTCAGTTTGTTGCCAGGAGAGTTTACAAAAGGGAGTCTACATTTGTTTAGGGTAAATTGAGTTCAAAATCTTCTCTAAAATAAAAATTATGTATGCATGTAGAAAGGCTAGAAAAAACCTGGGGCAATAAGCAGTTCAAAATCATTTCAGATGACTTTTTCCCCAGTTTAAACTATGTTACAATTTGTATCCCTTGCTTTTACAGGGGGATTTTGGCACCCAGAAAGAAGCTGCTTGGGCCATAAGTAACTTAACAATTAGTGGGAGGAAAGATCAGGTAAGTTCAGCTTTTATTTATTTCTCAAAACTGGTAAAATAACAGTACAGGTAATTCTAAGTTTTAGAGTGCAGTTAAATCATAATTTAAAATAATAACAAGATAGTAGGCATTCTGTGATTCTTTTTCCCCGATATGAAAGGGTCATTTTGACTTTCTTTAGTTATATTTTATAGATGAGAAGTGTTACACTACCTTGGCCTACAAAAATTTTTCTAATCCATGGCAAGATCAAAACATATGTAGTCAGGGGTTTGGGTTTTTTGTTGTTGTTGTTGTTGTTTTTTAACAGTATTAGGGAAAAACAGAACTTTTTAGCTTAATAGGGCAGACTGAAACAACATCACAGATTCTCATAACAAATGAAGATAAACAACAAAAAAGAACACAAACAACAACAAAAATTTAGCAGCAGCAAACAAAGCAAAGAACTAATGTAAACTGAAAGGCTGGGTCTAGGAATTAGGGAAAGGAATATAAGGAGCCTCAGGTATAAGGTGTAAAGAGGCACTCATTCTGGAGTTGTGTGGGTGACAAAGCTTAACATAGTGCCAGCTGGCAAAAGAAAATGAGTTTTAAAGTTTCCAGATAAATTTCACAGATAGGTAAAAAGAGTGAATTTAAAGCTGATAAACAGTAAGCTGATAATTGTCACAGATAAGCTATAGACTGGTGGTAGGTAATGAATCCACTTAAATCTGAATACAGAGCAGAATATACATATAGTACATGGAAATGACAATATAACAAAATAGAAAATGATAAAAAATATTATAGAACCAATTGAACAGTGAATTGAAGGTGGCCAGGTATTTGAGGGTTCCAAATGTTATAGCACTCTCACATTGGATACTATAACATTGAACGATTGTAACTAAAAAAAAAAATCATCCAGCCTCTTTACAGATTTCGTAATTTTTTTATCTTAAAGGGGAGGAGGGGGTCTTTGAAGAAAGTACTCCTTACAGCAAACATTGTCCTATGAAGTTGAGTGAGTCCTTCATTTTCTCTTGTTTTTTCCTAAGTTGAAGAGAAATAAAAGGAGAAGGAATCTCATCGTAAATAATCTAACAGTAAAATAATAAAATAATGTGGTCTAGCATAATATGTGAAAGATGAGGTCACGCTCAAAATTTTAAAGTCAGAATTATTTCAGTGAGATCATATGGTGCACAAACAAAATTCACTTATGTTTATTTTATCATGGTGTTTTTCTTCTTCAGGTGGCCTATCTAATCCAACAAAATGTTATTCCACCCTTTTGCAACTTGCTGACTGTAAAAGATGCACAGGTTGTGCAAGTAGTACTTGATGGACTAAGTAATATATTAAAAATGGCTGAAGATGAGGCAGAAACCATAGCCAATCTTATAGAAGAATGTGGAGGTAAGTTTATTATAAGCCATGATTTTACAAGTTAATGTTCTTTTTGTAACTACCTTTATTTTCTGACTAATGTAGCACTTCTGTATTTTTCTGTCTTAGATTATCAAGTAACAGAATAAAGTAAATACTATATGCTATATGTACAGTCCTGCTCAGCTTCTTGCATATACTTAGGTAACTGAATTGTGCTGCCATGTATTGAATAGGCACTATGCTAAGGTACTGGGAAAACAGTGGTAAACAAGACACAGTCCTTGCCCTCAAGGCATGTAGTTTAGTCATGGAGATAAATATGAACTGATTTAATGTGCTAATTACCCTAATAGAAATGTACAACAAAATGAAATACCTGGAAGAAGCAGGAAGTGACACCTGAGCTGGATTTTGAGAGATGAATAAGGATTAATAAAGTAAAAAGGGATGAGAGGTGTTCCAGGCAGAGATAACACCATGAGCAAAGTCTGAGGTGAGACCTAGCATTCAGCAAATTATAAGTAGTTCAGTGTTGCTGAATCACAAAGTATGGGGTAGAAACTGCCTAAAGATAAAGCTGGAGATACCACCACCAACCAGGCCCCTGCAATCTTTTAAAATTGGTAGCACAGCAGATTCTTTATACTGTAGGGCAGTGGTTCCCAAATCTGATTCAGTGCCAGAGCCACCTAGAATGTAAACAGCATGGCTTAGCTTTCAACACTTAGGATTACCATATAGACAGAACATGAAAGACTCAGTTGTATCTGTGGAACAAAATGTCAATATGACCAACTCAGATAAGCACAAAAGGAAGCTTATTTCTGACAGATGTTGAGAAGTCAGTGAAAGAAGTAACTATAAGAGTAGGAGAACCATATCTTCAATTTGCTTAGTGAAGGAGTTCAGAGGCTTGAAAGAGAGAAGTTTTGTTTTTTTTTTAAGTTACTAAAGTGACATATAGAGCAACAGAAAATGCATAACCATCAAGTTATGAACAGGAGGTGGAGAATAGTGTTAGGGAACCTAATTGGGAAGTTGAGTACCAGAAAAATTAAAAACAAGTATAGTTTAAAATTTTTTACTCCTTTTTTCCCCATGTAAACATTTTAATTATTAAAAATTTGATATTTATATCTTAAAATTAAAATCCAGATCTGAGCCTTGCCCTCATCACAGGTGGTAAGGCCAAGAGTCTATTATCTTAGAAGCTTCCCCAGTGATTTCTGCCCCAGGGTATTATAAGCTATTAAAAGATTTTTCCTAAGGGATTGGTATGTTTAAATGGAGCATGGATATCAGGGAAATGAAACTGATGGAGACAAGAGGCAAGAAACCAGTTAGGAAAGTATATAGCAGTCAGACCACAATAAATGATGACAGGATTCAAGAGATAGACTTTGAGGTTTTTGAGATTTGATGATAGAGCATTGAGAAAAAGGGAAACTTACTAGGGTTACTCTCCAGTTTCAAGTTGTTAATTATCATAAGGATACAGTAGAACAGATAGTTTAATTGAGGAAATGCAAGTAATAAATTGTGTTTGGACATTTTGAGTTTTAAGTACCCATGAAAATGAAACATCTGGTAGAAATTTTAATTTTATGCTTCTTAAGCCCAGAAAAGAACAAGTCCTCACCATATCATAATGGCTAAATTCTTTTTTATTATTTAAAGATTTTCTTTTTAAGCAATCCCCACTCCCAACACGGGGCTCCAACAACCCCAAGATCAAGAGTAGCATACTCCACTGACCAAGCTAGCCAGGCGTCCTTAGCTAAATTCTTTTTTATTTAAGGCGGGCCCACTACATAAAATATGGAGTAGAAAATGAGCCCAAAACACTTCTCCCATGTAAGGAATGATAAAGAAGAACACTCGTGAAAGGGCAGTTTCACTTTACTTCAGAAGCCTTTAAAATTATTACTCCTGTAAAGCAAAACAAGATGCAATTTGCTTATCAGTTAAGTTTATATATTCTTTTTAATGTTTCTGCTTATGATTTAATAAACTCATTAATATTTATAGGGAAAATTCCTCTTTCCCCTGAAATACTGTGGTTGATTTTGGTCATTTTCCATAATACTTAACAGATGTCTTAACATTCATATTTATCAATTACCAGTATTTTCATTGTTTTTATACACATATCATTAGAAAAACTTGGCAGAGGCTAGAAAGAATCTGCTTTTAACTTGTAACAAACAAAAATAATCCATATTATTACTCCTTATAAACATTGGTTATATAGTATCCTGCTGAATAGAGAGGTGTCTGTTGCCTGCTTAAACATTTATATGAATTTAAATACTTAGGTTGCTAACTTTTTAAGATAAATATGCTATATCTTTGTGCATAAAACCTCTTTATTTTTAAGATCACCTTTAGAATAGAATCCCAAAAATCAGATTTGTAGTCCAAAAATTGGGATTATGTGGTCCTAAGATTACTGTGAAATTTTTGTTCTTACGTTTTAGATCTTACCATTGTTTCACTTCATAAAATTTCTTGCAGGACTGGAGAAAATTGAACAACTTCAAAATCATGAAAATGAAGACATCTACAAATTGGCCTATGAGATCATTGATCAGTTCTTCTCTTCAGATGATGTATTTAATAATTTTATAGTTTTCTTAGTTTTTTTGTTTTGTTTTTTTTTTAAAGATTTTATTTATTTGATAGAAACACAGCCAGAGAGGGAAAACAAGCAGGGGGAGTGAGAGAGGGAGAAGCAGGCTTCCCGCCGAGCAGGGAGCCCGATGTGGGACTCGATTCCGGGTCTCCGGGATCATGACCTGAGCCGAAGGCAGTCGCTTAACCAACTGAGCCACCCAGGCGCCCCTAGTTTTCTATGTACAAACATAAGTCTAGAAATAATATAAGCTAGGACATACATTTTTTTGAAATGTAATTAAAATAATGTCACTTTTAGAAACAAATATTTTAACATTTTATAGCCCCTCAGGACATTAAAAAGTAGTACTGGTTCTAAGGGCCAAAAAAAAAAAAATTAAGGATTTTTTTTTTTTTCTTTTTTACAAATGTATTGCCATTAGTAGTTAAAAATAGAATGGGGATTTTTTTACTTTACAGGAATGCTGAAAGGTTTGCCTGTAAAATAGACTTTTTTTTTTTAATCTTGTAACTAGAAGTTTGTACTTTTTGACCACCTTCTTCCACTTTTCTCTATCCCCACCTTCCACCCATGGATGAAACCCCAAGTTTCATCTTTCCCATGAGCCTTTTTTTTTTTTTTTTAAGATCCACATATAAGTTAGATCATACAGTATTTGTCTTTCTCTGCCTGACTTATTTTACTTAGCATTAAATGCCCTCAGCGTTTATACATGTTTTTGCAAATGGCAGGGTTTCCTTTTAGTCTTTATAATATTCTACTATGTGTATATATATATATCACATTTTCTTTATCCATTCATCTGTTGGTGGACATTTAGGCCAAATGCCTTGGCTTTTGTAAATAAATGCCATTGTGAACATAGGGGTGGAGATGTTTTTTCGAGTTAGTGTTTTCATTTCCTTTGAATATATTCCTAGAAGTGGAATTGCTGAACAATTATTAATTTTTTTGTGGATCCTCCATCCAATTTTCCAGAGTGGCTGTACTAATTTACACTCCCACTAACAATACACAAGATTTCCCTTTTCTCCACATCCACACTAGCATTTGTTAACTCTTGTCTTTTTAACAATAGCCATTTTAACAGATGTAAGATAATGCCTCATTGTGGCTTTCATTGGCATTCCCTAATTACTAGTGATGTTGAACATCTTTTCATGTACCTATTCACCTTTTGTATATCTTTTGGAGAAATGTCTGTTCAGGGCTTTTGCCCTTTTTTTTTGTTTTTTTAAAGATTTTATTTATTTATTTGACAGAGAGATCACAAGTAGGCAGAGAGAGAGGAAACGGGCTCCCTGCTGAGCAGAGAGCCTGATGTAGGCCTCGATCCCAGGACCCTGAGATCATGACCTGAGCCCAAGGCAGAGGCTTTAACCCACTGAGCCACCCCGGCGCCCTTTTGCCCATTTTTTAATTGAGTTGTTTTTTACTATTGAGTTCTGGTAAGAACTTTTTGACACTGGACAAGTCAGGCTTTATTTTCACTTGATGTCTTTATAGTTCTTAAATTGAATATTGTTAATAGCATAACATTTATAAACAAAACAATGATACTGGTATATTCTATAATAAATCCTTTATGACAGTTGTTCATCTATATTTGAAGACACTGTCACTGTTATTTTTGTTAGATGACCAAAAATAAATTTGAAGATACATAAAATGGAAACAGTAAATCATCAAGAAAGATAAGTTACCATACAGTGTAAAGTGCAGTATACAGAAGTATCTTCATAATGTCAGTATGTGGTAGTTGAAATTAAAAGTAGTAACTTATTTTTAATGTTGCTTCTTTGGATAAGTAAATCTAAAAGCAGCTATTCCCCAGAAAATTATGATTAGATAAGCCACCAGGGGATGTTTTGATAATTCTCATGTTTTCAAAAAATAATTCATATACCTCAGTCTTTTACACATTATGAAAGAGTGGAATATTATTAAATATTTTCTTAAGTGTATGTCATTTAAACATTAACTTGACAAAGACAATACTAGAAAAGAAAATCTGTGGACTATCTACTTAGAGATGATCAAGCTAAGTCCTATTTAGAATATAATGCTAGTTAAGTCAGTCAAATAAAATTCAGAAAAACATACTCTCTGAAGAGTAGCTTTTATCACATGTTCTAAAGTTGGACTTTTAGATAGACACAAGACCTTATGATTTCTAATACCTTAACATGAAAATCTCTGTTAATCTCTTACATTGTGAAAAGAATAATTCAGATGACTTGCATATTTATAGGAACTATACAATAGGTCAGTGATTTTTGTAGTATTTCAAAAAAGAACCAGTAGGTATATTACATTCATTATAGCACAGCTGTTATTTTACTGTTTTAAGCCCAAATGTTATTTGTCTCTAGTTGCCGGTAAAAAATCAACTGAAGATTACATTTACTCTCCAAAAGTGACAGCATTAGGTTTTTTAATGTCATCAATTTTTATCTCTTTGCCCAGATAAAAGGGTTATTTTAATGAGTATTCTCTCAGTTTGAGATGTAGGACCGTCTCCAATTTATTACCTATATTTAACTCTTTTGGAAGATACCTATCTTGCATATTCTCTTAAGTGTCCTCTCATTTTGGTGTCCTTTAAGAAAAAGCCTTCATGAAATGTTTCATCTTTCTGAAGAGATGGTAAGACAGTATTGGCTCTCATCATCTCTCTTGTACTTTTTTTATCGAAATGAGAATATTTCTATAATATTATTTATGTAACCTTTAAAACTAATTATCACTTACTTTTCTTTTTTTCTTTAGATTGATGAAGATCCTAGCCTTGTTCCAGAGGCAATACAAGGTGGAACATTTGGTTTCAATTCATCTGCCAACGTACCAACAGAAGGGTTCCAGTTTTAGAAAGATGTTGTGGAAGTTAGGTACAATGCAGCACTGAGATATATATATATATATATAGATATATATATATACATATATATATAAAAAGGTTTGATCCATCAAGCTTGGCTCATGGGATCTGCTGCTGCATTAAATCGGGAAAGAAAATGTGAAGATTTCATTTGGAATCACAGCAAATGCCCAAATGAGGTCAAGATGGCGAGTGGGTGCGAGTGAGAATGAGTGGCAAAATGTAACGAAAACTTTACATGAATGCTTATTTAGGTTGTTCAAAGTAAAAAGGGCTACAGGTCACAGATCTTCAGTGCCTGAGAAGGAACATTGACTAACTCTATCAATTGAGGGGAAAGAGCAGTACTGTCATCTTCAGGCCTTGTAAGCATAAAAGAGGGGATACAATGCCCATATAACTCAAAGGAAACCGAGCCCAGGCCTTGCTATGAAGCAGTGTGTGAGTGGACAGTGTTGAATGAATGTCTGGCTCAGTGATAGGGAGTCAGGTTCATCTTTCAAATCTAGGGCTCTTCACTCATGAAGCAGACTCCTAGTCCTGGAGTGACTGTGTACGAGAGTATGGTTGTGCTGTATGTGAACGCATGCAAGCTTGATTCGCCTTCAGGGGGCTGATAACAAACCTAGTAAATCATCAAAGTGAGATCATAAGTGTTAATGTACACTGGATATGAAAACAAAGACCGGTTTAGCAGCAGACATTGGTTTACTCTGCAGCCTGTGTTTTCTATTCCTCCTCTTCCCTTTACCCACCCCCTTCCTTTTTTTTTTCTTTTTAGTTTTTATTTACTTTACCTAGTATGGCTTTTTAGTTGCTTTTCAAGTCAGAAAACTTTTCAGGAAGGTTTCCCTGTGCATTTGCACCAGATGAATGTTTGATGCTATGAAAAGCTTTCCATATCAGAACTAATTTGTGTAGATTTTTGCATGAAAAAAAAATCATAAATTTCCCTCAAAATAGACTGTGTTGCAGTACACAAGTTGCCATAATAGTATAAAACAGTAAAATGTGCTTTAAAAGCCATCCTTTTCATTTTCAGAGATAACATAAAGATCTTTGCATGAGGTAAATCTACAGCATAGTTCATTTTTAGATTTTGTTGAGTCCTGTAAAGAAGAAGAAGAAAAAAGTTTCAGTTGTGGTAGAATACCGTGCTGTGTTTAAATGTTACTTGTTTTCAAACTTTGTTTTCTATGAAAATGATATGGAAACTTCTAAAATGGAATTTGGTGCATATGTACTGCTGAATAAAGACCGATGAAGAGGTTTGAGTAGATGTACAAATCAAGTAATGGTTTGAACACCTTTAATAATATGCCTAATCTGTTCAATTGTTTTAGAATCTTTTTATCTTAGATGTAGGCAGCCATGAACAATCTATTTTGAGCCACTTTAGGGAGAAAACTTTGTATTTTTAAAACTTGCATAAAAGTTATGCAAGTGGTTTTTATAAATTGGAATAATACCTCAGTTTTGAGGTTATGCACACTAAATTAAATGTGACATAAATTAATTTGTACAAAAAGAACTCTTTATAAGGTGGCTCATTGTAGGAAATCCTGTGCCTTCCCCTTTGAGCACAAGTGTTGCATGAACAACAGTTTGCTATAAGAAACATACCAGATTAGCCACCATTAGCATCTATATCTACTTTGTGTTTAAAATCAACTGGTAATTCTGAAACACTGTAGAATGGATAAAAATTATTTTGTGATCATAACTCTTTGTTGAACTAGAGTATTTTTGCAGCATTCCTTGTCATCAGAAACATGGTTAAAGTTTAAAACTAGAAGCAGCAGAAAACTAGCTTGTAAAATTTATCCAAGTAGAACGCAGGCTAGGCTGTCTTGGGGAAATAAACATTAAAACTTAAAGCAATGTTTTACATGGGATGTGTGTGTGTGCTGTTTGGATTTTAATATATATGAATATAAACATAAAGTTAGAGTATTAAACAGTGGCTTATTTTAGATTGTCCTTAAGCTTTTGACCTAACCAACAGAAAAGAAATTTTTTAAGTTCTGTACTTTCAGTATAGACATACTAATATCTAACCCACTGGATCTATACAGGTGACACTGTCTTTAGTTCTGCTTTCTCCCTGTCCAGCCCAACATTTTGACCTTTATTTATTCTTCCAGCAAAGTGGACTGAGAGACAACTTGAACTATATTTTACATATTACTCTAACTTCAACACATGGCTATAAATGGCAGATTACATACAGAGCTTGTTGGTTTTTTTTACAGAAGACTTAACAGAAGTTGACTAACAGTATTTTGTATAATCCATGTTTCTTAGTAAACAGATCTAGTTCAGAGTAAGGCTATAATAGGCCAAATGATTTTATAAAATAATTAACCCTAGTTGTGGATGATAACCAACATCTGTGAACACAAGGGCTACCTGATGGTCTAAATATTTCATTTCTACCTACAGTCTCATACAGGACACTGATTTTGTAATAGAGTGGGGGATTTTTTATTGTCTGAAATTTGTTTCAGCACGTTAACAGTTCACCTTAGTTAGCAGATTTAAACACAACTCTGTTTATTCTCCACTGATTAAGAAACTTGATTCATTTTTAACATAGAGCATTATTTGTGTGTGGGGGGGTGGAATAGCAAGCCTTTAATAAGCTTAATGTTCTTGACTTTTCATGTCTTAAACTGCTTTTTTGGAGCATCGAGCCCTTCTCAAGTTGTATAAAAATAAGAATGTTCTATTACAAATATGTGAGTAGCCCTAGTCTAAAATACATCTTTAAAGATATTTTTTCCTTTCTATTTTGTCTCATGATAGAATCAGTTCTTTTCATATTACTTTGAACCAAACCAGAACATTCCTGCAATTAAAACTATTGACTAATCATTAAAAATAGATCTGGAAGAGTTTTCAACTTTTTAGGCTTACCTGGTGACTGTATTTCATAGGTTTTTTGTTTCTTTGAAAGTATCATTGCTCTGCAAAGTGATGGGCTTTATTTTAACATTAATTTGTGGAGTCACCCTATTTGCATTCTCCATTGCCTCAGTTCCCTTGAGAAGAAAGAAATTAAGCGAAGCTTTGTAATTTAAGAAGTGATATATCTTCTGTTGCTGTATAACAAATTACCACAAACTTATGGCTTAAACCAGCATATATTCACAGTTTCCACAGGTCTGAAGCCCAGGTACAGCTTAGCTAGATCCAGTGCTCAAGACCTCACCCCGCAGCAGTCAAGGTTTCAGCCAGAGCCACAGCCTCAGAAGGTCAGGGTCCTCTCCCAGGCTTGTGTGGCAGAATCCGTTTCTTGGCAGCTGTAGAATTCAACGCATCTTGCTGCTTTCCAAGACTTGCAGGAAAATCTGATTTTGGAAAAGACCCTAAACCTATTTTTGAGGGCTCACCTGATTAAGTCAGGGTCACCCAGGATAATCTCCCTTTTGAAGACCTTAAAGCCAGAATGATGGGTACCTTAATTACATCTGCAAAATCCCTTCCCCTTTGTCCTATACTGTAACCTGTAATATCTATCCTATTCACAGACCCTGCCCACACTTGAGGGAAGGGGATTATAAAGGGCATTGCATCGGGGAATCTTGGGAGCCATCTTAGTGTTCTATCACAAAGGAGTATCAACCTTTAGACCCTAGAGCAATTTAGAAGTGATCTTCTAATACATTGTAAGTTCGTTTTTGGACAACCTATAAGAATTTTAGTGCAAGCTCTGGACCAGCTTCCTCGCAAAATGCATAAGCATAACAGCTTTAGACTCGTGAATTTCCAAGTGTAAATGATCTGTCTTAATCCTCTCCTTTAAATGATTGCCAAGTGGTGACTTGTCCAGGATCACACAGCTACTAAGGGCCAGATAAGACCTAGATCTCAACTCCCATACCACTGGAAGCTGTGCTTCAGCTATTGTTCGAGAATAGTTCATTTAAATTTCTGAATCAATGCATAGTGTTGATACAGCTTTTTCTAACTTGAAGAATAGCTAACACTTTGTAAAAGTGTGCCCAACAGTTTTGAAATTACTTGATTTCTCTCTGAGTTTTCAAGATTAAATCATTCATTGTAGATACTAAGTTGTGGTGAGCTATAAACAGGCCAGTTTAGCTTCAATCAAAGACAGTTACCAGTTAACTAATGAGGGTTGGTGAATTATTTACATCTTAAGTATAAAAGTCCAGTTAGGATCCTAAGTATAAAGGTTCAGTTGTTGACTATTTTGAAGGTTAGGATATTTGATAAATTTTTGTACCTTTCTCCCTCTTGATTATTTTACTCCTTGGCAGAATTCATTAAATGTCAGCTAGTAATTTAATATGACTAGGAAAGAAAAATTTGCCCAGACATCAATTCCCATATTCCCAAAGTAGCAAATCCATGTCTAACAAACTTGATGTTTTGAACATTTGACGGAGAAAATTATCTTTTTACAAAATAAGCACACAAGGTTGCCTGGCTGGCTTACTTAAAAATAAATAAATGAGGGATGTCCAGGTGGCACAGTCAGTTGGGTCATCATCCCAGGGTCCTCAGATGGAGTGCTGCGACAAGCCTCTTGCTCCGTGGGAGTCTGCTTCTTCCTCTACCTGCTGCTCCCCCTGCTTGTACTCTCTCTCTGACAGATAAAATCCTTTATATATATATAAACAACCCATACTTTGAAAAATTAAAAGTTTATCTGCAAACCTTTAAAAAAATAAGCACATTGAAGTATGTTTTTAAAAATAGATGTAGGCTAATAAAAGTTACATTTAGATCCCTTTAAGCAAAATCAAGGTGCACATTGACAGCCTTAGAATCCAAATTCTAAATTAAAGGAAGACTTTAAAGTGAAGATTTGTTAAGTCTATTCCGGTGTGACCAGAAGCAGTTGGACTGACTATAATGTCAAATTGAATGTTAACTAGCACAGCAACAATGTATAAGGAAGTCCCTAAGACTTAACCTAGTAGTTCCATTAATTTTTAATACTCCCTTTAAATACAGGTCCCTTAGGTGACAAATTTGGTTCAGAATATCTAAGGTTATACTGTTTATAAAAATGACAGTTGGTAACTTGTGAATAAGGGCAGCAGATTGTTTCTGATCTACCCCTTACCAGAAGACTGCTCTACCCCCTTATGATTGCTTATATTTTTGTGTCCGTTTTTGCCTTCACAAATTTTCTATCTTGGAGCTTCAAGTGTACTGCTTACTCCAGGTTACTTAGCTTTTCCAGACCATTATTATTCCAGTTTTGTCCATGAAATTTTTTACGATCTTTTCCACTTTTGTTTTTCTCTTACTTTGGAAAGCAGATCATATTTCTGTTTTGTACAGCTGATGGATTCTCTAACTTTACCTGATATTTCCTCATCTGTTTTTACTCCAAACAACTGTTGAAAATGTCTAATCAAAAAATATATTTAGGGGCGCCTGGGTGGCTCAGTTGGTTAAGAAACTGCCTTCGGCTCAGGTCATGATCCCCAAGACCCGGGATCAAGCCCCATGTCGGGCTCCCTGCTTGGCGGAAGCCTGCTTCTCCCTCTCTCACCCCCCCTGCTTGTGTTCCCTCTCTGGCTGTGTTTCTCTCTGTCAAATAAATAAAATCTTTAAAATATATATATATATTTAATAATCTGCTTAAATCTATGTCTTTTTTGTGATGCTCTCAATCTCCAGTTATCTGCCTTCTGGACTATTCATTCAGCATCCTGCCTTCTCCATTCCTGTTTTTGGAGCCTTGCGAATGCCACCTTTACCGCATCCTTTGTACACAGTTACCATTTCACTCTTTACACATACTAGTCAATGCTAAATACCCAGCTCTTGGAATTCGCTTGGGGAGGGTATTTTTCTTAAAAACAACAACAACAACAAAACCTTCCCATTTGGGCTCATAATTATGGGATTAGGAAGGAATCAACATAGGCTTATTTTCTCCCACCATAATACCATACTTTTTTTGTTTTCTACAAGTTTCCCCTTGTGTTCAACTTATTAACGTAAAACTTATTATGGGCTTTTCTACCTCTAACCAGTTCCTTTTGTACTGCCACTGTGCTAGCTCAATAAAAGTTAATCTCCCTCAAGTCTGTTAGCTCCCAGTGCAGTCTTCAGGGTGTCCCACTTTTGTAACTATGTAACTGGTGCATAGGAACTGGTTTTAGTTCCTTTTCACCCACTTTGAACCAATTTAGGATGATTATAGGAGAGCTGTTAAGGAGCTGTTAAGGTACTTAAGTTTAGTAACTCTTCAGTTCCAGTATGCGTCAGCTAGTGCTTGGAGGTACTAAAAAGAACTGCAAAGTTGCTTTCCTGTTCTCTCTATCCCCATGTTCCTCATTTTGCACTTCTGCCCAGCTGCTAAGAGGCAGTAGTTACAGAGAGTCTTTTTTTGCATCCTGGTTTTCTCAACCCCACAGTACATACCTTGAATTTTCCAGATCTCTGTCTCCTTCAGGAAGCTGAATTTGTCTAGTACTGTCTGATAACCTTGCCATCCCCATTAACTTATTTTGTAATGTGTGTCATACATGTATGGCAATTTTTCAGTCTGTGGAGCCTGTCAGTCATTGCTCTTCTCACAGCTGTCTTTCTCCATCTTTCCACCAAATTGTAAGCTTAGGGCAAGATGTGCATATAAAAAAACTCCAGAAGCCCCATGAAGGTGCCTGGAGTTCTGTCAGGTTTCCCGAGATAATGACACATTCTCTCTGACAAACTGATTGTAGGGACTACTTCTAAAAATCATCCTGGGGCGCCTGGGTGGCTCAGTTGGTTAAGCGACTGCCTTCAGCTCAGGTCATGATCCTGGAGACCCGGATCGAGTCCCACATCGGGCTCCCTGCTCAGCGGGAGGCCTGCTTCTCCCTCTCTCACTCCCCCTGCTTGTGTTCCCTCTCTGGCTGTGTTTCTCTCTGTCAAATAAATAAAAATCTTTAAAAAAAAAATTAAAAATCATCCTTCTATTTGGAATGTAAAAATTTGCCTCATTGCACTTGAGTTGTA
Source organism: Spilogale gracilis (assembly GCA_004023965.1). Taxonomy (NCBI): domain Eukaryota; kingdom Metazoa; phylum Chordata; class Mammalia; order Carnivora; family Mephitidae; genus Spilogale; species Spilogale gracilis. The sequence continues at coordinate 140,637 of PITA01000700.1, read as the reverse complement.
GAGTGCTTCCTGTCAGAAGGAAAGATATTTCATCCCATGCCAGATGAATGGTCATTTCTTTATTTTTGATGTTTTAACCCAAGATAGGATCTGTATATCTGGCACATAAGATCTTGAACTGGATCATCTTGGGGCGCCTGGGTGGCTCAGTTGGTTAAGCGACTGCCTTCGGCTCAGGTCATGATCCCGGAGTCCTGCTCAGCGGGAAGCCTGCTTCTCCCTCTCTCACTCCCCCTGCTTGTGTTCCCTCTCTCGCTGTGTTTCTCTCTGTCAAATAAATAAACAAAATCTTTTTAAAAAAAATGGATCTTCTTATTTTCAAATATCATTTTTACATACTATGAAGCAGAAGCAACCTACTATCTTAATACTGATGTAATTTTTTAAACATGTACTTTATTGAAATAACTGCATCATATCAGTAGGTGTTTTTACAAAGAAACTGTCCAAACCATAAAGGTAAGTGGTTGCTGTTTTAGTCTATCTGTAGTACAAAATTATTAGAATGCTATTTTGGTTATTGATGTTGCAGTATTCATTGATTGAAACAATTGCATAAGATTTCTTCTGCCTAAATAACAATTACACAAATTTTAGTTGCTAGAAATAATTAGAAGCAAGCACAAGGAACTCCCTCAGTTGTGTCTAGTCCCCATCTAAACAATTCTGACAATCACTGTGGTGGTTACTCATCCTTTCCCTGCTATTGCAGAGGTTTTCAGTACAAATTCAGACCTTGGCCCATTTGGCTATCTGGCTTCGTTCTTAATTATTGTGGGACCTTCTAAAGTTATTTTATCTCTATGTGCTTGTTTCTTCATCTGAAAAATGGAAAATAATCATAATGTCTACCTCAGTGGGTTACTTTACAGCTTAAAAGATTTATTAGTTAATATAAAACAGGAGCGCCTGGGGTGGCTCAGTTAAGTGTGTGCCTTCCAGCTCAGGTCGTGATCAGAGGGTCCTGGGACCAACTCCCTCATCCCGCTTCCTGCTTAGCGGGAAGTCTGCTTTTTTTCCCTCTGCCCCTGCCACCAGTTCTTGCTCACTGTCAAATGAATAAATAAAACATCTTTTTAAGAAAATTCATGTGAAAGACTTCAAATATCCTAGGTAGATAATAAGCACTTGGAGCTGCTAGGAGATGTTACCTTTAACTTTTATTGCAAATAGAAAAGCTTTATTCATCTTTACATTTGACAAATATCTGAGAATCCACCTTGAACTAAGCATTAAATCAGTAGCTTGGGATACAAAGCCAATTAAAGTGTAGCACTTGCTTTCAGTTTATGGGGGGAGACACAGTCATAAGTGGATAAATGAAAAGCGGTCAATACAATGATAGATGTACATGATACATTTGTTAGACCCCACTGGGGACTGTATCACAGCATTTGATGGAACACACAAAAAATTTAGACTTAGTATCGCTGGAAGCACTTATCTCCAACTTCAGACTTTTATTCACATATTCAGACTTAATTTTATTCAAACCCTCAACCCCTGCCTCTCCCTCTTCTTAGTAGATGGCCTTTCCTATTTTGGGGGAGGGGGAGAGGTAGCAAAGAACTATATGGGAGGAACTCCTCATTTCCAATTAGAAATCCACAAATAGGGGCGCCTGGATGGCTCAATCATTTGAGCAATTGACTCTTGATTTGGGCTCAGGTCATGATCTCAGGGTCGTGGGATCAAGCCCCATGCACACAGAGTCCACTTGGGATTCTCTCTTTCTCACTGCCCCTTCCCCTACTCACGTGCTCTCTTCTCAAAATCTTTTTAAAAAAAGAAATCCACATATATAATTCATCCATTCCTTTCTTAATCCTATTTCTTGCTATTTCTCAGGAATCTCACACTATGAATTACAGCTTTTCTTTCTTTCCAACTGTTCTTCAGTGAGATTCTGTCAACATTTAAACATGATCAATTATTTCCTCTCTTAAAACAGAAGTGCAGCACTACCTTTCCAGCTCCTACACCAACCTCCCTTTACTATCAAAGCCAAAGGTCTCTTGAGAAGTTTGCTGCTTGCTCACTCCAGTTGCCCAAGTCTCATTCACTTCTCAACCCATGGCAATCTCATTTGCCCCATCATTCTATAAAGCCTTTGAAAAATAACCATTGCCTACATTTCATTAAATGGGCAGTTTTTATCTTGGCTCAGAAACATTAGATACTTGACTACTAGATTTTAACAATACCTCATTGTTTTTCCCCTTTGATCATTGCCACCTCTTCTCATGCCATCCCAGACCCCTACCCAACATTTTGTCTCCTTTCTAGCACATCTTTTTTTCTGGTTATTAAATATTTAAAGAGTTTAATTCTCCACCCAGATTCTCTCACACTAACCCCCCTTTAATCTATGCAGACATAGTGGTCACACTTAAATGATCATCTGTGACATGTCCACTGATCCTTAACTCAGTGTCAGCTTTCTCTGAAATCATACTACCTCCTAGTTCCCATTGCATGTGTTTTCCTTCTCTGTTGAAGATTGACCATATAATTGTGGATTCATTTTTGGATTTTCTATCCATGCCCCTCCCCTCCTCCCCTCCAGCAATCCTCAGCTTGTTTCCAAAGATTAAGAGTCTCTTAAGGTTGACAAACTTGGCGTTTGGTAGGGATTGCACTAAATCTGCAGATTGCTTTGTAGTATAGACATTTTAATATTTGTTCTTCCGATCCATGAGCATGGAAAGTCTTTTCATTTCTTTTTTTTTTTTCTTTCTATTTATTTGACAGAGATCACATGTAGGCAGAGAGAGAGGAAGAAGCTGACTTCCTGCTGAGCAGAGAGGCCCATGTGGGCCTCGATCCCAGGACCCTGAGATCATGACCTGAGCCAAAGGCAGAGGCTGAACCCACTGAGCCATCCAAGCACCCAAGTCTTTTCATTTCTTTGCATCATCTTGAATTTCTTTCATTATTATTTTATAGTTTTCAGAGTACAGATCTTTCACCTCTTCAGTTAAGTTTATTCCTAGGTATTTTTTTTTTGGTACAATTGTACATGGGATTGTTTTCTTAATTTCAGTTTCTGCTTCATTATTAGTGTGTAAGAATGTAGCAGATTTCTGTACATTGATTTTGTATCCTGCAACTTTACTGAATTCATTTTTCAGTTCTAGTAATTTTAGGGTGGGGTCTTTAGGGTTTTCTGTATGTAGAATCATGTCTTCTGCAAGTAGTGAAAGTTTTACTTCTTCCTTACCAATTTGGATGCCTCTTATATTTTTCTTGTCTAGTTGCTGTGGCTAGGACTTCCAGTACTATGTTGAATAAATCTGAGAGTACACATCCTTATTTTGTTCCTGAACTTAGGGGAAAGCTCTTTTCCCTTTGAGTATGATGTTTGCTGTGGGTTTTTCCACATAGGGCCTTTATTATGTTGCATTATGTTCCCTCTAGATCTACTTTTTGAAGGTTTTTATCGTGAATGGATGTTGTACTTTATCAAATACTTTTTCTGCATCTTTGAAATGATCATATGGTTTTTATCCTTTGTCTTACTGATGTGATGCATCACACCAGTTGATTTGTGAATATTGAACAACCCTTGCAAAAAGCAAACAAATACTCTTGCATCCTGGAAATAAATCTCACCTGATCATGATGAATACTTTTTTAAATGTATTGTTAGATTGGTTTGCTAGTATTTTGTTGAAGAGTTTTGCATCTGTGTTCATCAGAGATACTGCCTGTAGTTCTCTTTTTTGGTGATTTCTTTGTCTAGTTCTGGTATCGGGATGATATTGGCCTCCTGGAATGAATTTGGAAGTTTTCCTTCCTCTTTTATTTTTTGGAACAGTTTGAGAATAGGTATTAACTCTTCTTTAAATGCTTAGTAGGATTTCCTAGAAAACTGTCTGGTCCAAGACTTTTGTTTGTTGGGAGTTCTTTAATTATTGATTCAATTTCACTGCTGGTATTTTTCTGGTCAAATTTTCTATTTCTTCCTGCTTCAGTTTTGGTAAGTTGTATGTTTCTAGGAATTTATCCATTTCTTCTAGGTTGTCCCAATTTGTTGGCATATAACGTTTCATAATATTCTTGTATGAAGTCCCTGCGCCAGTTAGTCAAGGTGTAAATGTAAAGGAAAAGTTCTTGAAAGAAATTAAAAATGCTACTCGAGTGAACACACAAAATGATAAGAAAGCAAAACAGTCTTATTGCTGAAATTGAAGAAGTTTTAGTGGTCTGGATAGAAGATCAAACCAGCTACAACATTCCCTTTAGGTCAAAGCCTAATCTGGAGAAAGATCATAACTCCCTTCAGTTCTGTGAAGGCTGAGAGAGGTAAGGAAGCAACATAAAAGTACAAGATGAAGCAGCAAGGTCTCATATAGAAGCTGCAGCATATTATTCAGAAGAGCTAGCTAAGATAAGTTATAAAAGAGGCAACGCTAAACAACAGATTTTCAATTTAGATGAAATAGCCTTCTATTAGAAGAAGAACCATCTAGGACTTTCATTGCTAGAGAGGAGAAGTCAGTGCCTGGTTTCAAAGCTTCAAAGGACAGTTAGCCTTCAAAGGCTAACTCTCTTGTTAGGGGCAAATCAAACTGGTGGCTGTAAGTTGAAGCCAGTGCATATTGGCCATTCCGAAAATCCTAGGGCCCTTAAGAAATATGCTAAATCTACCCTGCCTGTGTTCTGTAAATGGAAAAACAAAGCTTGGACGATAGCACATCTGTTTACATGGTTTACTGAATATTTTAAGCCTGCTATTGAGACATACTGCTCAGGGAGGAAAAAGATTCCTTTCAAAATATGATATTGACAGTGCGCCCAAATGCTCTGATGGAGATGTACAGTGGGGGCACCTGGGTGGCTTGGTCATTGGGCTCTGCCTTTGGCTCGGGTCATGGTTCCAGGGTCCTGGGATTGAGCCCTGCATCCGGCTCCCTGCTCAGCAGAGGGCCTGTGGTTCCCTCTCCCACTCCCCTGCTTGTATTCTGTCTCTCTGTTAAATAATTTTTTTTTAAAGATTTTTATTTATTTGACAGAGAGAAACACAGCCAGAGAGGGAACACAAGCAGGGGGAGAGAGAGAGGGAGAAGTAGGCTTTCTGCCGAGCAGGGAGCCTGATGTGGGGCTCGATCCCGGGTCTCCGGGATCATGACCTGAGCCGAAGGCAGTCGCTTAACCAACTGAGCCACCCAGGGGCCCCTAAATAATTTTTTTAAGAAATCCTTATTTAAAAAGAAAGAAATGTAAATGATGTTAATGTTTTTGTGCCTGTGAACACATCAGTTCTGTATCAGATCCATGGATCAAGTCTTATTTAAAAAATACATTTTGTAAGGCCATAGAGAGGATTCTTCTGACAGATCTGGGCAAAGTAAATTGAAAACCTAGAGAGGATTCCCCATTCTAGATACCACTGAGACCACTAGTGATTTATGGGAAGAAGTCAGAATCTATCAACGGTAAGAGGAGTTAGAAGAAGTTGGATACAACCCTTATGAGAGGAATTCAAGACCAGTGGAGAAAGTAACTGCAGATGTGGAAATAGCAAAAGAGCTAAAATTAGAAGTGAGCCTGAAGATGTGGCTGAATGGTTTAAATCTCATGATAAAACTTGAATGGTTGAGAAATTGCTGCTTATGGATGAACAAAGAAAGTTCTGGGGCACCTGGGTGGCTCAGTCAGTTAAGCTTCCGACTCTTGGTTTGGGCTCAGGTCATGATCTCAGGGGATTGAGACTGAGCCCTACATCACACTCCGTGCTCATTGTGCGGTATGATTGAGATTCTCTGCCCCTCCTCCTGCTCTCTCTAAAATAAAATCTTTAGGGCTCCCTGCTCAGTGGGGGAGCCTGCTTCTCTATCTTTCTCTGCCCCTCCACTCCTATTCTCACTTGCACTAGCTCCTTCAAATAAATAAAATCTAAAACAATAAATTTTTTTAAGTGCTTTCTTGAGGGAAGGACATCGCCTGCACTCACGTGATCAAGCATGGCTCCTGAGTGTCACTTAGGTGGGGCCTGGGAAGTTAGGAGCTCGTGTACCCATCCAAGACCTAACCTACCACTCTGGTTCCTGTCCTGTCGGCAAGATGGTGAAGCCCAAGTACAAAGGATGGAGCACCATCAACCCTTCAAAGACCAGCACAAACCCTGATCAAGTGCAGGGAGCAGGAGTCCAAAACATGAGGGACAGGGCCACAATCCAGTGTCTGAATATGTACTGGCAAAAGGAGGCAGGAAAAGTCATGGTAAAGTGATTAAGCCTCTGCGGTATCAGTCCATGGTGGCTGAGAGTGGAGCCCAATATTAAGTGGTTTGGAAACACATGTGTGATTAAACAGTCATCATTATGAGGCACCTGGGTAGCTCAGTCGTTAAGCGTCTGCCTTTGGCTTAGGTCATGATCCCCGAGTCCTGGGGTTGAGCCCCGCATCAGGCTGCCTGCTCTGCGGGGAGCCTGCTTCTCCCTCTCACTCCTCCTGCTTGTGTTCCTCTCTCGCTGGGTTTCTCTCTGTCAAACAAATAAATCTTAGGATAAAAAGCCATCATTACAAAAATTTCAAGAGAAAATGGGCACAGTTATGAAGGATCCATACAAAGTTGTCATAAAGCAAAGCAAGTTATCCATGTATCTTCTCCATGATTGGATCCAGCCTCATAACTCAAAGGTGCACTTGATACTGAAAGCTTTGAAACTACATTTGGCCCAAAGTCACAGAGGAAGCAGCCAAACTTATGTGCTAGTGTTATGCGGTCCCTTCTAGAAAACACAGAAATGTCCACTGAGAGCTACGACCAGGGCAAGGATCGTGATCTGGTCACTGAAAATACCAGTGTCAGAAATGGAGCCCAGGGACACCTGGGTGGCTCAGTCATTGTCTGCCTTCAACTCAGCTCATGATCCCAGAGTCCTGGGATCGAGCCCCCCATCAGGCTCCCTGTTTGGTGAGGAGCCTACTTCTCCCTCTCCTACTCTCCCTGCTTGTGTTCCCTCTTGCTGTCTTTTTTCTCTGTCAAGTAAATAAATAAAATCTTAAAAAAGAAAGAAAGTGGGGCACCTGGGTGGCTCAATTGGTTAAGCCACTGCCTTCAGCTCAGGTCATGATCCTGGAGTCCCGGGATCAAATCCCATATCTGGCTCCCAGCTCCGTGGGGTGTCTGCTTCTACCTCTGACCCCCTCCATGCTCTCTCTCATTTGCTCGCTCTCTCTCAAATAAAATCTTAAAAAAAAGAGAGAGAGAAGGAGAAAGGAAAGAAAGAGAAAGAAAGAAGGAAAGGGAAAGGGAAAGGGAAAGGGAAAGGGAAGGAAAGGAAAGGAAAGGGAAGGAAGTAGTTCTTGATGCTAGAGATCTGGTAGGTACCCATTCCCCTCACATCAAGACTTACTTGAAGAAGGAAAAACCCTAGAAACACCTTAGTTTTTGTTCTTAACGAATGTGACCTTGTTCCAACCTGGGCGACAAAACAGGTGGCTGTCCTCTCCCAGGATTATCTGACCCTTGCCTTCCACACAAATCTTACCAACCCCTTTGGCAAAGGAGCGTTTATGCAGCTTCTCTGGCAGTTTGGAAAGTTGCACACTGACAAGAAGCAGATCAGTGCCCGGTTCATTGGCTATTCAAATGTTGGCAGGAGCTCTGTGATAAACACATTGCACTTCAAGGCAGTTTGAAATGTGGCCCCCATTGCAGGTGAAACAAAGACCTGACAGTATATCGCCTTGATGTGTTGCATATTCCTTATTGACTGCCCAGGTATGGTTTACCCCTCTGAAGACATGGGAACAGACATTGCACTGAAAGGAGTGGTTCAAGTTGAAAAAATAAAGACTCCTGAAGACCATATTGGTGCTGTACTTGAACGAGCAAAGCTGGAATACATCAGCAAAACATATAAGATTGATTGGTTCTTGGGAGAATGCTGTGGACTTTCTTGAGAAGCTGTTGTTCTGGACTGGAAAGTTACTGAAGGATGGAGAGCCCGACTTATAGACTGTGGGTGATTCTCAGTGACTGACAGAGGGGCCAGATTCCTTTGTCAAGCCATCCAATGTGGAGCCCTCTGCAGCCTCCCAGCTCCCATCCTCCTCATCTTTGGAAGTTGCCACAGAAACAAGCCAGGAGAATGCAGAAGAAGTCATAGCAACTGTAGGGGAAGCCTCAGAGCCTGTCACCAAAAAGGAAAAAGCACAGTCACTGTGACACAGACTCAGAAATGCAGCAGATTCTGGCACAGGTTCGGCAGAACTTTGGCAAAATCAATGACATGCCTCAGTTTTCCAGGGATGACCTGGTCCCCTTTGGAGTTGTCTGATATCCATGAAGAGCTTGAGAGCTTTTCCAAAGAGGAGGGGGAAGAGGAACAGGAGCAACCAGGAAGAGGAGTCTTGTCTGGAGTCCCAGGGAGAACACATGGGAAATGATACCAAGGCAGTTATTAAAGTGCTGGATGTAAAGATTGCTAAATATCAGAAGTTTTTCAACAAAGTCAAAGCTAAGAACTTTTCAGCAGTCAGAATATCGAAGGGACTAAGTGAAAAGGTTTTTGCAAAATTTGAAGAACAAAGAGCAGCTGAAGAAGTTGCAGAAGACACAGAACCTACCAAAAAGGGAAAGAAGAGGAAGGCACAGAGAGAAAAGGAACGTTCAAATGAAATTCGCAGGATGCTTACATCTAAGGAAGGAAGCGAGCGGCTCGGCGACAGCAGCCCAGGAAGGTTGGTGTGCGCTACTATGAAACAGTATGAAAAATAGGAACAGGAACAAAAAGACGACCAATGACTCAGATGGACAGAAACACAAGCACAAAAAACTCAAATATCAGCAGTAACGTTTTAAAAGTTTATTAAATTATACAAAAATTTAAAAAGTGCTTTCTTGAGCTGGACTCTACTTCTGGTGAAGATACTGTAAAGATTGTTGAAATTACAACAAAGAATTTAGAATATGACATAAACTTGGTTGATAAAGCAGCAGCACACTTTGAGAGGATTGACTCCAATTCTGAAAGTTCTACGTGGTTACAATGCAGTCAAGCAGCATCGCATATCACAGAGAAATCATTTGTAAAAGGAAGCATCGGTCAATGCAGCAAACTTTAGTACTGTCTTATTTTAAGGAATTGCCACAGCCACTCCAGCCTTCAGCAACCACCACCCTGAGCAGTCAACAGCCATCAACGCTAAGGCAAGAGCCTCCACCAACAAAAAGATTAGGATTAACTGAAGGTCAGATAATGGTTAGCATTTTTTAACTACAGAGCATTTTTAAATTAAGATGTGTACATTTCTAGACATAATGCTATTGCACACTTAATAAAATACAGAAGAGGGTAAACATTTATTTTTTAAAGACTATTTATTTATGTTTTATTTGAGAGAGAGAATGAGAGGGGAGAGGTCAGAGGGAGAAGCAGACTGCCTGAGGAGCCGGGAGCCCAATGCAGGACTTGATCCCAGGACTCCAAGATCAAGACCTGAGCCAAAGACAATGGCTTGACCAACTGACCCACGCAGGCACCCTCAACATAATTTTATATGCACTGGGAAACCAAAACTTTCATTTGACTCAACTCCATTGTAATAATTCAGTTAATTGAGTTGGTCTGGAGCTAAACCTGCAATATCTTCAAGGTATACCTGTAATCATTTTTACTCTAAAAGTTCATATCAGGGAGTGGTGAGAAGGGACCAGAACAAGCAATGCATGAAATGCTTTATTTAGGGAGAGGGACTTAGGGATTTTACTTTTTTTAATTAAAAAAAAAAAAGATTTTATTTATTTGACAGAGAGAAACACACCTAGAGAGGGAACACAAGCAGGGGGAGTGAGAGAGGGAGAAGCAGGTTTTCTGCAGAGCAGGGAGCCCGATGCGGGACTTGACCCAGGGACTCCAGGATCACAACCTGAGCCGAAGGCAGACGCCTAACAACTGAGACACCTAGGCGCCCAGGGACTTAGGGATTTTAAGAGGAAGGGGGTCTTTTTCTGATTTTTAAATAAATCACTCTTTGTTGAACATGAATTTCAGGAAGATAGGAATAGAGCCAGGAAGACTAATTAGGAAAGTTATAGAGCAATCAAGCATGAGATAAGAAGGTGCTGAATAGAGCAGTACATAGTAGAAATAGAAAAGAAGAAATGTCCTAAAAAATATTCAGAGGCATATCTATTACCTGGTGTTGTCTCCACATCCACCCTTCTTTGCACCGCTTTGTGACACTGGAGCTAGACCTTGTAAACGTTTTTCCATTACCAGCTGGCACAAGGTTAGGCTTTGTCAACAGAGAGCACTGCAGTGACATCACAAAACTATTGTGGGAGGAAGACACTTCTGGATGCCATCTGTCCAGTTTTATTATTTACCACTGGAGCCTAGTGACCTTCAGAGACCGTTCCTGCTGTGCCTTCAGGCCATGTTCTCTCAGCATGGCAGCTTCAGGCCTCTTCCGTAACATCATGGATGTGTATCATATAGCAGATATGAGAGTGGTGCCTGAGCAGCTCTGTCTTTAAGAGTCTGATTTTGGCTCAGGTCGTGATCTCAGGGTTGTGAGATGAAGCCCTGCATCAGCCTCCACGCTGGGTGTAGAGCCTGCTCAAGATTCTCATTCTCCCTCTCCCTCTGCCATTCCTCACTCTTTAAGAACTAATAATGAAAAATATTTAAAAATACAAAAACATTTATAGTCGAAATTTTATCCAAGGAGTAAACTTTATAAGAATAGTGCCAAATTAAGGTGAAAAGAACTTAAAATGCTAATGCAGCAAATCAATGTAATCTCAAAATGTGTAAGCTCTCAACTCAATAAGAAAATAACCCAATTTAAAATGAGCAAAAATTTGCATAGACTCGTTATAAAAGATGATATATCCATGGCAAACACATGGAAAGATGTTCAACATCTAATCGTGGGGAAAATGTAAGTAAAAACTACAAAATACCACTACACACCTGTATTAGAATGGTCAAAATTAAAAACAGAAAGACTGGGGCGCCTGGGTAGCTCAGTCAGTTAAGCATCTGACTCTTGGTTCCAGCTCCCGTCATGATCCTGGGTGGTGCGATCGAGCCCTGCACCCGGCTCCATGCTCAGCAGGGAGTCTGCTGGAGATTCTCTTCCTCTACCCGTCCCCCACACTTGCTCTGTCTCTCTCTCAAACAAAATGCACCTTTATTTTTTAAAAAAAGAGACTAACAGGTACTGGTAAGGATGCAAAGCAACTGACAGTCTTACATTCCTGGTAGGAATGCAAAATAGTCCAGTCACTTTGGAAAAATCGTTTTTCAGTTCTTTTAAAGTTGAACATACACTTTACCCTAAACAAATACTACCCTAGCAATCCTACTCTTAGGTATTTCCTTACGTGAAATGAAAACATGATTCACACAAAAAGCTGGCACATAAATGTTTATAGCTGCACTATTTGTAATCATCCAAAATTATAAACAACCCTAAAGTTCCTTCATCTGGCGAATGGATAAACTGATCATCCATATAATAGATTATTAGCCATCAACAAAAAGATATAAGTGGATTTACACAACATGAATGAATTTTAAAATGCACTCTGCTAAATCAAAGAAGCCAAATTCAGAGGCTTCATACTGTTTGATCCAATTATATGACAATCTGCAATTGGCAAAACTATAAGAATAAAACATCTACCAGTGGGTTTCCCAGGACTATGAAGGGGAGAGTATGACTGTAAAGGAACACAGGAGACATTTTGAGAGTGCTGGAGAAGTGTTATGTCTTTAGTGTAGTGGTGATGACATGACTACATTTATTTGTCAAAATTCACAGAACTGCCCACTAAATAGGACGAAATTTACTATAGGTAATTTATATCTCAATTTTTATTTTTTTAAAGATATTATTTATTTTGAGAGAGCAGGAACTGGAGGTGGGGGGGTAAACAGGGAGAAGCAGACTCCCCTCTGATGAGGGAACCTGATGAGGAGCCCAATCCTAGGATCCTGGGATCATGACCTGAGCCCAAGGCAGATGGTTAACCAACTGAGCCACCCAGGGTCCCCTATATCTCAGTACTGTGGAAAGAGTCAAGGTGACCTTCAGCAGATGAATGGATAAAGGAGATGTGGTACATATATACGATGGAATATTACGCCTCCATCAGAAAGGATGAATACCCAACTTTCGTAGCAACATGGACTGGACTGGAGATTATGCTGAGTGAAATAAGCCAAGCAGAGAAAGTCAAGTATCATATGGTTTCACTTACTTGTGGAGCATAAGGAGTAATATGGAGGACAGTAGGAGAAGGAGAGGAAATGGGAAGTGGGGTAAATCAGGGAGGCAGATGAAAAGGAGGGTGGGGGTATGGGAGAGCCTGGTGGTGGGTATTAAGGGCACGTATTGCGTGGAGCCCTGGGTGTGGAGCATAAATAATGAATCTTGGAACACTGAAAAAAATAATGTAATTTAAAAAAAAAAGAAAGAAAAATGCTATTGTTGAACACAAACAGATTTGAATTAAAAGTCATAAATGTCAGGGCCCCTGGGTGGCTCAGTTTTCCCAACTTGAACCTTTGAAAGAAAAAAATATGAACAGGAATATTCACATGAGAATTCCAAAAGGGAGTATTAGCTCTACCAGGATTTAAAAACATAAATTCTTCATAATTAGAAGTGTGGAACTGAGTCATTAATAATAGTTAACTAAAGCTCAAGATTTTGAAAATCCAGAAGTAGACCCAAGCACATATAGGAACATAGCCTATATTAAGAGCAATATCTCAAATAACTGGGGAAAGATGAGTTACTCAATAAATACTAATGGAAAACCAAATAGTCTTCTCAAAAGAAAGTTGTTATCATACTTAACATCTCATACCAGGAAAAAAATCCAAACAAATGAAAGTACAAAAACCCACTAATGCTATAAAAGTACTAATGGAAGAAGGAAGGTCTTTCTGGATATAATACAGAAATTCAGAAGTACCAAAAACAGAAACTGATAATTTTACTTACATAAAAGCTAATTATCTGTGCAGGAAATTTTTCATAAGAAAACTTCTAAAGAAAAACAACTAAAAAAATTAATCATTCTTGACAAAGGGCCCATTTTTCTAACATACGAAAGGTCCTACAAATCAACTTTTAAAGGCTCAGTGGAAAAATGGATAAAGTTTAATGAACAGACAGTTTAAGAAAATATAAGTGATTTTGAGTTGAATTGTGTCCCTCTACAATTTCTATGTTGAAGTCCTAACATTTGGTACCTTGGAACATGACCTTATTTGCAGAAAGATAATCAAGTGAAAACGAGGTCGTTAGGGTGGGCCCTAACCCAATATGATCAGTGTCCATATTAAAAAAAGGAAATATGGAGGCAGATGCACAAAGAAAGAACACTATGGGAAAATGAAGGTGGCAATCAGAGTGATGCTTCTCCAAGCCAAGGAACACCAAGTGTTGCCCACAACCCAGCAGAAGCTAGGCATCCATCCTTCCTCACAGGGCATAGAAGGAAGTAACCTTGCCAACACATTATCTCAGACTTCGAGCCTGCAGAACTGTGAGGCAATAGATTCCTGTTTTTTAAGGCACCCATCCTGCAATACTTTGTTATAGAAACCCTTGCAAACTAATACAGGCTCTTGGACATAGGAAAATATACTCAGCCTCCCCCCACCCCACCACCATAATAAATGAAATTAAAACGGCAAGAAGCTATGTGTGATCTTCCTGATTGTTCAAGATCAAGAATCTGGATAACAAAAGGTATTGTTATTAGCTTGTCTTGCTGTTTGGAGTACAAACTAGTACAAATTTTGTGGAGGGGACTTTGGCAAAATCTCTCAAAATTATAAATACATGTAGCCTTCTCAAAATGTGAAAAATGGCATACCTACAGATGTATTCATTTTAACATCACTTGAAAAGTCAAGAGACTGGAATTACCCATCAATAGGGTGCTGGTTAAATCAATCAACATACATATAAGGAAACATTATATACCTACCAAAAAATTAAGGAACGAGCACCTTGGTGGCTCATTTGGCTAAGCGTCTGCCTTTGGCTCAGGTCATGATCTCTGGGTCCTGGACTGGAGCCCCACATCCGGTTCCCTGCTCAGAGGGAAATCTGCTTCTTCCTCTCCCTCCGCCCCTACCCCTGCTCATATGCACACGCTCACTCTCTCTATCTTTTAAAATCTTTTTTAAAAATTTATTTGAGAGGGGCACCTGGGTGGCTCAGTTGGTTAAGCGACTGCCTTTGGCTCAGGTCATGATCCCGGAGACCCGGGATTGAGTCCCACATCCGGCTCCCTGATCGAGGGGAAGCCTGCTTCTCCCTCTCTCACTCCCCCTGCTTGTGTTCCCTCTCTCGCTGTGTTTCTCTCTGTCAAATAAATAAATAAAATCTTTGAAAAAAATTAAAAATAATAAAAATAATAAAAATAATAAAAATAAAAATGTATTTGAGAGGGTGCCTGGGTGGCTCAGTGGGTTAAAGCCTCTGCCTTCAGCTCAGGTCATGATCTCAGGGTCCTGGGATCCAGGCCCGTGTCAGGCTCTCTGCTCAGCAGGGAGCCTGCTTCCTCCTCTCTCTCTGCCTGCCTCTCTGCCTACTTGTGATCTCTCTCTCTGTCAAATAAATAAATAAAATATTTTAAAAAATAAAAAAATAAATAAAAGTTGATCAATTCTTTAAAAATTTATTTGAGAGAGAACAAGGAGAGGACAGAGGGAAAGGGAAAAAGAAGACTCCCCACTGAGCAGAGAGCCCTATGTGGGGCTCCATCCCAGGACCCCGAGATCATGACCTGAGCCAAAGGCAGACACTTAGGCTTAGCCAAATGAGCCACCCACGTGCCCCTAAATAAAATCCTTGAAGGGGGGAGGGATTGGGGCGCCTGGGTGGCTCAGTTGGTTAAGCGACTGCCTTGGCTCAGGTCATGATCCTGGAGACTAGGGATCGAGTCCCACATCGGGCTCCCTGCTCGGCGGGAAGCCTGCTTCTCCCTCTCTCACTCCCCCTGCTTGTGTTCCCTCTCTGGCTATGTTTCTCTCTGTCAAACAAATAAAATCTTAAAAAAAAAAAAAAAAAAAAAGAGGGCAGAGTGGCACCTGGGTAGTTAGTTGGTTAAGCAACTTCGGCTCAGGTCATGATCCTGGAATCCCAGGATCAAGTTCTGCATCTGGTTCCCTGCTCATGGAGGAGTCAGCTTCTCCCTCTCACGCTCCCCCACTTTCAAGTTCTCTCTCTCTCTCTCTCCCTCTCTCAAATAAATAAGTAAAATCTTTTTTAAAAAGTAATAAATAAAAAATTAAAGAGGACTCTGTGTATTAATATAGAAAAATCCCCCTTTTAACAAAAGACTGGAAATCCAAAGTGTATATAGTATTTTTTTTTTAAGATTTTATTTATTTACTTGACAGAAACACAGCTAGAGAGGGAACACAAGCAGGGGGGGAGAGAGAGAGAAGCAGGCTTCCTGCCTAGCAGGAAGCACGATGTGAGATTCGATTCGGGGACTCCAGGAACATGACCTGAGCCCAAGGCAGACACCCAACAACTGAGCCACCCAGGCGCCCCTGTATATAGTATTCTATGTTTGTGGTAAAAAATATAACTACACATTTACTTAAATATGCTTAAAATACTCTGGAAGGATATTCACAAGAAACTATTGATATTGGATTCTCTGTGGAGAAGAACCCACTTTCTGAAAGACGATGTTGGAGAGGCAATCTTAATTACAGGTTTTAAAATATATTTTTCGAAATATCATCCACGTGAATATAAATAAAAATAGAATTTTTACATAAAGTTTCACTTTTGCTGCCACAAGGGGGCAGTGTTAAAGGCTCTGTGGACGAACGCAATACTGAAATTACTCTCAGGACAGAAATTTTTTCATTTGGCTTCTAATATTCAAGGATCCAATTGGGGATTGAAAAACATATAAAATGTATTTTCATGCAAGATGGCGTATTTGGAGAACTATGTGAATATTTTCCCGTCGTTTCCCTAATTGTATAATCATAGTCTGTTTTCTTTTTGCTTTCATTAAAACACTATTGGCTTATAGTTAAAAACAAAACAGGTAGTATAAAAGTACTTTTTTTTTAATATTTTATTTATTTGACAGAGAGAAACACAGCCAGAAAGGGAACACAAGCGGGGGAGTGAGAGAGGGAGAAGCAGGCCTCCCGCCAAGCAGGGAGTCCGATGTGGGGCTCGATCCCAGGTGTCCGGGATCATGACCTGAGCTGAAGGCAGATGCTTAACCAGGCGCCCTATAAAAGTACTTTTAATGAAACATCAGTCTTCTTCTCGGTCCCAATTCCATTCCCCAGAGCTAACAACCTTTTATTGATACTGGGGTTATATCCAACACTTTAAATACTATGCATCTATCTCTAGTTTTTATTTTATTAACATAAAATAGTGCATGCTACCTGTAATATGAAAGACAAAGCCTCTGTTCATAACACCTTCTACTTTCATTCTTCTCTTTCTCTTCCCAATTTTGATAAATTATTTTTGAATTCTTCTAATGGTTATCTTTATACTTTGTTCATTGAACCTCTATTTCCTGTTCCATCAGTTTTCAAAATTATCTCCTAAGCCCCTGGTATGTAAGATGATACTAGTATGGCTTCAGCTCTTCCCCTCATCCCTATGCCCCTCTTCCACTTCTCAACTTCTGTTGGCTTTGCTTTTAAAAAAAAAATCTTGGGGCGCCTGAGTGGCTCAGTTGGTGGAGCTCACATTGGGCTCCCTGCTTGTCGAGAGGCCTGCTTCTCCTTCTCTCACTCCCCCTGCTTGTGTTCCCTCTCTCGCTGTGTTTCTCTCTGTCAAATAAATAAAATTAAAAAAAAAAATCTTGATTGAGATATAATCCTATGCCATAAAGTCCATACATTTAAAGCATACAATTCGAAGGTCTTTTTTTTTTTTAAAGATTATTTATTTATTTGACAGAGAGAGACAGATCACAAATAGGCAGAGAGGCAGACAGAGAAAGAAGGAGAAGCAGGTCCCTGCGGAGCAGAGATCCTGATGTGGGACTCAATCCCAGGACCCTGGGATCATGACCTGAGCTGAAGGCAGAGGCTTAACCCTCTGAGCCACCCAGGCGTCCCCAATTTGATGGTCTTAAAGCACAACAGAGTTATACAATCATCGCCATAATCTAATTTTAGAACATGTTGATTACTCCAAAAAGAAATCTCATTCCCATTAGCAGCCACTTCCCTTTTCCCCATAACTCCTCCAGACCTACACAACCACTACTCTGCTTTCTGTCTTTATAGATTTGCCAGTTCTGGGCACTTCAGATAAAGGGAGTCACACAATATATGGTCTTTTGTGACTAAGTTTCTTAATTTGGCATAATGTTTTTGAGTATCACCTATGTTTTAGCATGTATCTGTTTTTCATTCTTTTTTAATGCTGAACAATAACCCGCTATGTAGATGTACCACACTTTGTTGGTCTTAGTTGATGGACATTTTGGTTGTTTCCACTTTTTTTGTTATTATGAATAATGTTGCTGTAAACTATTCAATTCATTTTTCGTTTTATTCTGTAACCATAATTGTCTTATCTATCTTGACTGTGGATTGATTCTAAAAACTGAAAAATAATGAATTAGATTACATTATTATGAACATGTTGCTCACTAGAGAACAAAATACTATGCTGGGATTATATTTACTTCTCTACAAAACTAATATCACAATCTCCTTTTTACTTCCAGGGCACCCCTTCCAGAGCTTTCCACGTCTGTTATACTACAGACTCACTTCGAGTGTAAGCCAAGAATTGATCAATTCCTTTGTGAATCCTATGACTTCCTCTTTCTTATTTATTCCTTTTGTTTTATAGATGTTTATCTTCAAGTAACCTCCTCAGAAATGGTTCATGGAGGTAAATTAAAGTTTTAAAGTTTTTGTATATTTGAAAATACCTGTTTTTTACTTTCACAAAAATTTGACAAGGTATAGAATTCTGCATTCAAGTCTAGAATTCTCAGAACATTGAAAAAATTATTGCATTGTCTCTGACACCTAATATTACTGCTGATAATTTTATGACAATTCGATTCTCATTCTTTTATTGGTAGTCTGTTTATCCCCCTTTCCTCTCTGAGTCTTTTAATGATCTCTTTATATTTTTTGTTCTGAAACTTCATGATGATCTATCTAGCACAGATCTTGCTTAGTTTATCATATTTGGCAGAGTGATGTCTTTCTTCAGATCTTGGAAATGTTTTGTATTTTTTTGATAATTTCTTCTCCATTTCTCTCTTCTCTCTTTTTGGGAACATAAATGCTGAAACTTGGATGCTACTTTTCATTCCCTTTTCTTTTTTTACTTAACATTCTAAGAGGTTTTTTGTTTTTTGTTTGTTTTTTTACTTTATCTACCAATCCTTCTATTTATTTCTTTTTTTTACCTTGGTAATCACTTGCTTTCTCATTTTCAGTAGCTTCATTTGTGTTCCTAAAAGCTCCTTCTTCTTTGCATTTCTATTCTTGTTTTATGGGTTACTGGCTTCTTAAATCTCTCTAAGTATTAATTTGAAGGTTTTTTTCCCCATCTGTTCCCCGAATTCTATTGTTTTTTCCTGTGTTCAGGTGTTTTGCTTATCTTGATCCTTATCTTTCTTGCCACTGGTCTTCATATGTGCAGTGACCCTTAGTTTTCTGTTCATCTTTAAGAATGGAGGTTCAGGCTGATAATGCCAGGTAGTCAGTGTGAGTTTTCTCTACTGTTGAATTGTAGGTGCTTTTCCCCAAGACACTTTCCTTACACTGACAAGACTCAGAATTGTGCATGCTTTGGTGACAAAGGTTCAGACTTTGCTTTGGGGTGTGGGGGCAGAATGCTGACCCTCAGACTGACATCCTCAACATTTCAGAATGAGGAGGAAGCTTTAGTTCTCCCTAAGCAGATCATTTTCTTCAGCCAGAACCCTCTTGTTTTTCTTTTCCTTTTTTTGCCCTCAAGATAAATATCAATGGTTTTACATGCACATAAGGGAAAGGAAGGCAGTTTAAAGGGCCAAATGTTAATCTTCAGTTTATCCTTGTTTTCAGATCCTTTCTCTTCTGTCAGCCCACTCCTGACCTGGAGCCTGTTCAGCTTCCCACCACCCGCGTCAACCCCCATCTCCACTCCAGGCTCTTCAGACTCGTCTTATGAGAATCCACCACTCTGACCAACCTACTCCTATCTGCTGCTCATTTTCCTGAAATCACCTGATACCTCGTTCCTGGTGATCTACTCCTTCACTTGTTCTCCTCGCTATTAAGTGTTTCTTGCTCTTCTACATTTTCATTTCAAACAGATTCTTATATGGAAATACAGAAAATACACATTTTATTACCATATTGAAATGGAATTTTCTGGTGCCTCGTTTTGCTTTTTATTTCCTTTCCCTAGATCTTATGTGTGTGCGCATGTGTATACATATGTGTTTATAACAGCAGTTTATAATCATAATACATATTTAACCTCTGAGATATGAAAATATGTGAAAATAACTTTCTATAATTCACCAAACAGAAATAATTACCATTACCATTATGAGCTATTTATTTTCAGTCTTTTCAGTATGCGTACAGTGTATCTTAATGAAACAAACTTGGTGTTATACCATGTACAGTTTTATATCCTTCTCTTTTCACTTACATCATGAGCACTTTCCCATTTTCCACTTTATGATTTCTTTTGCCTACATGGTATTTATATGTATAGGGGCAGACCATAATTTACTTACTGATTCTGTTAGGCGTTTTGCTTTGCTTAGCCCCAGCTTGGCTGTTTGGTTGATGTGCTTCTTGGTTTAATTTGTTATTACGGAGCATCTCGTCCCGGCCCTTGTTATGCAGTCTTCACTACTCTGTTTGATTGAAGCAACAAGGAATTTATTGAAAGGAAAGAAAATAGCCCATAGAATCACCGTAAGCCATATGAACTTATGATTTATTAACCTTTGTGTACACAGGTTCAGGTAAGAGCTTCTCTTATTCATGGAAAAGTAGCATCCCTCTATGCCTGTCTTCCTGAGCGCTGCGAGAGATGCACTTTTACCCCTCACACGGAGCTCACTCGTAGCATTTCTCTTAGATGTTCTGATCTCCTTACATACCAGTTCTTCTATAGCGTCCCCATTCTTTCTTTCTTTTTTTAGATTGAATTTTATTCTTTTTTTTTTTTTTTTTTGTCAGAGAGAAAGAGAGCATAAGCAGAGAGAGCAGCAGGCAGAGGGAGAAGCAGGCTCCGTGCTGAGCAGGGAGCCCAGTGCAGGACTCGATCCCCAGACCCTGGGATCATGACCTGAGCTGAAGGAAGCCACCCAGGCATCCCAAAATTAATCTTTTAATGAGTAAAAAGTAACATTGTGGTAAAAGTTGTTATATATCTAAAGTTCACCTTCAAAATGTAACTATTACTTGGAAAATTTTAAGTAAGCCACATGGAATTATTGCCTACAACATAGGACATGCGGAGAAAAGATGTTCAAAGCAGCACATGATAATCAGGTAATTAGATCACAAGTATTTCCCGAGCACTTCCTATGTACTGGATCCTGTCCTAGGCCCAAGGAATATTCAGTAGTAAATAAAATGAGAGGTTTTTGTTCTCATAGAGCTCATATTCAAGCTGATTATGACAAGACTGTTTTACATATATATGATGTATATTTTACTTATGATCTATATCAGATACGTTAATTATTAGGCACTGCAGTCGTAACTAAGTCCAGGCCCATGAGTGTGAAGGGTCTGAGCAGGAACTGGGCAGGTCAGCATGCGCTCGCTGATTACACTGGGAGCTGTGGTCCTCCTTGCTGATCTGAACTTGCCATGAATACCAAAGGGATAACATGGAGAGTAGCAGCAACTCAGAAGCCCTGCCTCCCTCTTTGTGTTCCACCTTCTTCCTGCAGGCCTTGCCTTACAACAGCAGTTCTCATTTTTCCAATGACTATGTCCATTACTCCTTTAAATCCTGTAGTGTCTTGGATTTGATTTTGAAACTTAATGAAGGCTCCTTAACATTGCTCCCTAGCAGTCTGCCTAAAAGTTGTTTAGCAACTCCAAAGAATAAGGACAGATTTCCCTCCGCTACAATGGGTGGTCTTTCTTACTCCTGCTTTCTCATAAATCAGAAATAGGGAGGGAGGAAGATGGACCCGCAAATTAGTTGACTCATCAAAAGCACCCCCTCTCAGGCTGCCTGCCGCAAAGAGGGAGCTTCCACATCCGGGTAGTGATGGGGCACATTGGACAGAGGGGAGCATGCGGTAGGGTCGGGGACGTGGGAGCGGCTGGTCTACACGGAGGCCCAGCGAGGCAGAGGAAGCGATTCCTCCTCACCCAGAGACCAGGCTGGAGAGCAAAGCTAACAACCAGAGAGAGAATATGGCAGACTCAGGGGTCTGCAGGCAGCAGAGCTCTGGGAAAGCCCAGCTGCTAGGGCAGCCCCTGGGAGCATTGCCCACACTGGAAGGGTCCAGTCCCCACTCACGCCGGCCTCAAACTTCAGCCGTGAAGTGATGGATTGTGCAGAACCTCTGGGTACAAAAGCAAAAACGGAGCATGGTCCTACGGCCCTTGCCCTCCCCAACCCGACTGTACAGAGTCACAGAGGAGCACCTTTTCTCCTCGTCCCCCAGACCAGCCTAAGGGAGTGAAGGAGCCCCAGGGGTTGTTTCACAAGGTCGAACACTACCTAGAGACTTTATAAATTACAAACCTGAAATGGGAATCTTATTTAAAAACATTGCTTTTCTAAGAACTTGTGAGTAGAAGCTCGTTAGGAAGATCACCAGATCTCCTAGATCAACTAGAGAGTAAAATAAAGAGGTTACATTTCCTCTGCACATCCAAGCTTTGGGTGCTATATTAGGGTTCTTCAAAGAAACAGAACCAATTAGAGCGTGTGTGTGCGCGCACGCGCACGCGTGCACGTGCACCCAAATACACAGATATGTACAGACATACACACACATATAGAAAGAGAGAGATTTATTATGAGGAATTGACTCAGAGGCTTATGGAGGCTGAGAAATCCCCCAGTCTATTGTCTGCGAGCTGGAGGCTCTGGAAAGTCCATGCTTTATTTCTAGTCCAAGACTGAAGCCTGAGAAGCAGAAGCCAATGGTATAAATCCCAGTCTAAGCACCAGAGAATACTGCCGTTCCTGCCCAAACAACTGGCAGGGTAAATTCTTCCTCCCCTTTTGTTCTATTCAGGCCCCCAGTGGATGCGATGAGCCCCCCAACCCCACCCATTGGGGGGGTGACAGCCTGCTTCACTCAGTCTGCTGATTCAAGTGCTAATCTCTCCCACAAGCATCCTTGCAGACATACTCGGAAATATGTTCTACTAGATATCTGGCTATTCCATGGCCTAGGCAAGTTCATACATAAATTGATGCATCATAGATGCATATTTTTTTAACCCTGATATGGAAAAGGGTCCACTTTGTCCTTCCTCTTCCTCTCTGGACCTCCAGTCATAAAATTCGCCAAGTCTGATCCTTGATATGCTAATGGAGGAGATAAAAGATTTATAGATTTTTTTTCTCAAGACAGTAGTGTAGCATGTCTTACAAAGCTATTATCTTGTTTCAGAATTTTCTTTTTGAATGTCAGAAGCTAATATTCCTAATTTCTCTTCTAAGCAGATGGATCTAGAGCTAACTCTAATGGTCATATATTCACAAAGGCCAGGGATAATGCATATTAGTCATTTTGAACATATTGTTTCAGGTGTAAATATCTGCTCTTACTTATATAAACTCCTTTTGAAGCAACTTTTGCATTCAACAGTCCTTATTCCAACACACTCGGTCTGAAAGCAGTATCATTATGAAGTGCTATAGGTAGGGAAGGAAGGAAAGAAGGAAGGAAGAAAAGAAGGAAGGAAAAAAAGGAAGGAAGGAAGGAAGGAAGGAAATAAATAAATAAATATAGAAAGAAGAAAGAAAGAAAGAAAGAAAGAAAGAAAGAAAGAAAGAAAGAAAGAAAGAAAGAAAAGAGGTAATCTCCAAGGAAATAGAGACTATCCACCAACCCCTGTGTATTTGCATACACTAAGACTTTCTGGTCTCCTCCTTAGGCTTTAGTGTGATGGAAAGAATATGGGCGTCTGTGTTCAGCAGGACTGAGTTTGAATCCTACCTCTGCCTTATTTACTAAGTCAGAAAAACTATTTAATCAATGTAAGCCTTAGTTTGTTAACCTGAGAAAAACAATGTATGTGTTCTATCTCCTGATACGATTAAATGAGGTAATATGTGCAAAGTGCCAAGCATCCTTTCTGGAATATAGAAGGAGGAGGAGGAGGAGAAAAAGGAAAAGGAAAAAACACCACAAAATGTCTACCATAGTTAGTCACCTCACAGAATCCCTCATAGCAAGTTCTGTCTTCTTTATGTCTCAAATATTACTGCCAAACTTACTTTCCATATTTGCCATTTTGATTTCCCTTCTTAAAGCCTTCTTCTTTCTCTTGGATAGTGTAGACTTTAATATTTTTAGGATATTAGGCAGGGGAGAATTACTGAACTTAAAATCCTTCTGCATATAGAGTTGCTGAAAAAAATGTTCCTAGTTAGTTTAACTTTTATTTTTTTGAAGCTTAAAACAACATACATTTATATCTCACTGTTTCTGTGGGTTAAGGTCCAGGTGTGGTTTAACTGAGTTCTCTACTTCGGGGTCTCACCAGACTTCAACCGAGGTGTTGGCAGGGTTGGGGTAGGCTCGTCTCGCAGGTGGACTGGGGAAGGGTTCCCTCTGAGGCTGACTCAGGGTGTTGGCAGACTTCTGTTCCCGAAGCTGTCAGCCCTCTGCCACGCTGCCTGCAGACCCTTGGCACACTGGTCCCTTCTTGGGCAGTTCACAGCC
This sequence comes from Spilogale gracilis, assembly GCA_004023965.1. Classification (NCBI taxonomy): domain Eukaryota; kingdom Metazoa; phylum Chordata; class Mammalia; order Carnivora; family Mephitidae; genus Spilogale; species Spilogale gracilis. The sequence goes on along the minus strand of PITA01000700.1, from coordinate 116,759 downwards.
TGGGTGTCAGCAGAAGAGCAAGAGCACGACCGCCAGCAGGTTGGAATCTTACAAAGGTAATGTGATCAGCGGAGTGCCATGCCATCCCATTTGCCACAATCTTTTGGGCAGAAGCAAATCACAGGTCCCACCCACACTCAGGGGGAGAGAATCATACACAGCGGTGAGCACCAGACAGTCACACACTCGATAGTTCAACTTTTTTTTTTTTTTAAGATTTTATTTATTTGACAGAGAGAAATACAGCCAGAGCACACAAGCAGGGGGAGTGAGAGAGGGAGAAGCAGGCTTCCTGCTGAGCAGGGAGCCCGATGTGGGACTCGATCCCAGGTCTCCGGGATCATGACCTGAGCCCAAGGCAGTCGCTTAACCAACTGAGCCACCCAGGCGCCCTGATAGTTCAACTTTTAAAACTGTCTTCACAGATGCTTTCCTTCATCTCTTATGGATTTCTCAAGGATCAGTTTTTAAATTCTGGATTAAGACGAGTGGTTTGCCTTAAACTGTTTGTGGAATGAGATGGTACGTTCATATGTATAAGAAGAACCAAAATAACTTGCTCTTCACATATGGAGGCACCACAGGCTTCTCATTCAAGAACCCGTGTGCTTGGACTGAGTTCTCAGCCTTCTTCCCGCTTCCCCTGCTGGCTTCCCTGATCACAGACACGGACTTCAGAGGCAATGATTTTGAGGTACAGTGGCTTTAAAAACAAAATCTCTCTGTAATGAGCATCAAATGATGTCAAACCCCCTGCCTTGGTCCTTTAACATCCACTAAGATTTATTCTGGTTTATTCAAAGTTAAAGCAGCAATTATTCATTACTAAAACTAAAGTCCATTTGTAAATATGTATGTCGTTTTCAGCTTCTTCAATACTCCAAACAACGGATAGACAGGAGTGAAGGAAGTTACTCGTTTGATTTTTTCCTGCAAGTAAAACTACATATAGCGGGTCCCTAATTAACCCTGGACCCAATTTAATGAGGACTCCACCCATGGCATAAACTTAAGTGCTTTTGTACTTTTGTGAGGTAGAATATGAAGAAACCATTAGCTGTTAAATAAGCCAGTGTGTCACCATTAAATAATTAGAACGATGACTAGCATGATTGTTTGGTTTTTCCAAGTGTTATTCTTATAATTTGTAATAATTTTGATCCATTCATCGCAGGCTTGGATGGCTCTATCTGCTCCCTCCACTGTGTATTTGGCTTAAAAGATTAATTTTTAATCATAAATAATGAATGATAGTTTATGGGTCACTAAACGACCTTTCATACTTGCATTTGAAATGAAGTTCATTTTAGAAAAAAAATTCACCTAGAAATGGTTCTATTAAAAAAAAAATCCTCTCTTCTGGAAAGCTCCCCTAATTTAAATGGCTCTAGGATGCAAAAAAGCTTTCTAGGGCACTCTGAGGCCATATAGATTAGAAGCAGCACAAAGAGTGCCTAAGCAGTATGTACAAAAATAGAAATTACTTCTCTCTAGGTAGAATCAAAGGGTGGTGGTTGAGATGTCCCTCTAGCCTGAGTCAAAAAGATTCTTTCTATGAAAGTGAGATTTCTGTTGTAGAAGAAGAAGGTGACTATGCCAAAGATAAATGAAGCAGTTGTTCATAGACGAAGATTCTGGGCAATGTATGAAACTAGAGAAGAGATTCGGTATCAGCTTTAATCACACTGGAGATTAGCACAGGGATTTTGGACTGTGCATGCAGTGATGACCAAGGGACAGAAATCTGAGTTATAAAAGGCCTTTGTATGACAACGGACGAAGCAGGTGGCTACCTGGCCCTCACCCAAAACCATTACTCTGGAAAGTTAATCAAGCTGTTCTGTGTTGTGACCTGCCCTGAGAATTGCTCCCACCCTTCCATGGTTTCCTTTCTTTCCCTCAATTCCATGGCAGGAAGTTGTTAATCCCAACTACTGCTAAAACCTAGAGATCCTTTTTTTTTTCTTTTCATGATGATGATGTGCCTTTCCTCATTTTTCTAGTTCTTTCCACATGTATAGGAAAATACATGTTGACTTCCAAACATGTAAAAACCTCTGAAATATGCCCATTTGGAAAGTGAGAATTTTCTCCCCAGGTTCAAAGAACTCATATTCTTATTTATCTTAATATACCTTTAGTCATCTTTTTACACCTGAACTTTGTAGGTATTCAATACATGAAAAAATAAATAGAATTAATCCATTTCCTAAAAATCCATATGTATTAATCTTATTTTCATGGGGCTATAAATTCCCTGAGGATAATTGTCTCAGAGCTGTATAGTACCAAGTAGCCAGTTGAGATTTTTTTTTAATTTTTAAAAAAATGATTATTACAATTACTTTCTTGCAAACTGAATGATCACAACTGATCCATTACCCCCACCAAAAGAAGGTAGAGGCAGAGAGAACTAGCAGACAGCCAGGGCAGTTTTGCTATTTACAGTGTTTCTGTCTCCGGTCCAGTGAGTGGTTGTGTTGGGACTTACTCACCAGATCCATGAAGAGCTCACCAGGGGGTGGGAAGGTGAAAGCCTCTGGGTGAGCCCGGCTGGCCGTCCCAGGGTTCGGGTGGCACAGGGCTCTCTCCAGAGTTCTTGTCCTGTTTCTCCTTTTTTTTTTTTTTTAAGATTTTATGTATTTATTTGACAGAAAGAAACACAGCGAGAGAGGGAACACAAGCAGGGAGAGTGAGAGAGGGAGAAGCAGACTTTCCCTCCTTCCCCCCACCCCCAAGCAGGGAGCCCTATTCGGGGCTCTATCTCAGGACTCCAAGATCATGACCTGAGCCGAAGGCAGCCACTTAATGACTGAGCTACCCAGGCGCCCCTCAAATAGGTTGTTTACAGTGTGGTAGGCAAGAAGTACCTGAGACCTTAAAAAGAACTCTCTAAATATCTGAAGATGAGCTTTCACACAAACAGAAGGCATTGCAAAGCATCCAAGTCTTCCCTCTCCCCATTTGCTAAAAATCCTCAGAGCCTGTCCTGTTTAAAAGGATGTCAGGCACCTCGAGCCAGGAAAGCACTCAGGTCCACTCAGTATACATGACCATTATGCCTATGGTGTCTCACTGGTATTTAGTGTCATTTTTTGAGGCTGCTCCTCCACTATCAAGGACAGTTGCTGTTGGCCACGGAGCAGTTGTGCCCCAGGGACCCAGATAAGTGAACCTGTGAAGCAGGACATTCCTTCCTTCGGCACTTAGCTTAGCCAGGGAAGACCTCCCTTGGGCTTCGCTCCCAGGAACCAGCCCACGTGCTCATCTCTGCAGCAGCCTGCGGGACCTTCCCCACACTGGAAGCTGTGTTCTGGCTTTCACTCCCGCAGTGAGTGTTCCCGTTTCTCTGTTCCCATGCTCTCTAAGGCTGGGCAGCTTTAAGCCTTGAAGCCCAGTGGAATGATGACCCTGCCTCCCGGAACACAGAGCTCTGGGCCCTTCCTCCCACAAGTAGCCGCTCTCGGGGGGGCAGGCTTATGGAAACAACCCTGGCACTTCTCACTGGAAAGCCAGAAGAAAAATCATTTTATCTGCAGGGGGCAGATGGCAGAATTATAGGCTGTTGAAACAGGAACATGTTTTAACTTGCACTTCCCTCCCTTTTAGAGCGTTCCCCCTTATTATGCCTCACTCACACTCCCCACCCTCAAATCTCAAGTCCTGTCTGCTACTCTATTTGGAGTATTAGAAACATTTTAAAGAAGCAAATGTGAGTGAAGGTGAAATAATACATACCTATAGAAGTAAAAGAACTAGAGGCACCTGGGGGGCTCTGTTGGTCAAGTGCCTGTCTCTTGGTTCCAGCTCAGGTCATGATCTCAGGGTTGTGAGATCAAGCCCGATGCTGGGCTCTACATTCAGTGGGAAGTCTGTTTGAGATTCTCTCCCTCTCTCTCTCTCCCTCTGCCCCTCCTCTTTGCCCCATGTATACTCTCTTGCTCTCATTCAAAATAAATAAAACTTCTTTTAAAAAGGTATGAAAGAGCTATATAAATAAAAATTATTATTAGGATATAGATTTAAATTATATTCCAGAGGGGTTAGTTATGTATATGTATGCATATGTGGTTCATATAGCAATAGCGTCTCTCAAACAAAAGAGCAAATATATAAATGAACAAGAATACCATATATAGGCTTCAGACTGCCCACAAGAGATACATAACTCAATGGTCTAGCATTTGATGGCCAATATTATTTTGATTAGCACTTATTAGCCATGTCTTTCAACTATAGCCTTTCTAACTGGCGAAACTCTTAATGGGAATCATCACTTTGGTTTGTGACTTGATTTTAGTCTTAAACACACTAAGAGAATTTCAGGAGGAAGGGTCCTTAAAAGTGGTGGGGTTTCGTAGTTTCTCTCCCTTTGGAAGATTGACCTTTCTTTTCTTTCTTCTTGAGTTGGGTCATTTATTAGCTTCATTTGCATTTAGAGTCACTGCCCAATATAAAGTATAGCATGAATGTAACCCATTTTCCTCCTGATGACTAAAGCTTTTTGTGTGGTGACTATGGTTTGGGAAGATCAGTATAATCTTGAAAGGACTTACTGAAGAACTTACCCCAGACCTTGTGTTATTTACCCCTTCACCTCCTCCCTTGGACCTTATTTCATGGCCAGCCTTGAAACAGGGAATCTGTTCCTTCCTCAGGCCAAATGAACTGGGTGGAGGAGGGAGCAGAAGGGAATGAAGGTAGGAGGAGAGGAGGCACAGGGACTGTGAGGCCCTCCCACCTCCACAGTCATGACCTTACCTTCTCAAACCAAACACCAAACACTAGGAACGAGGGGCTTGGGGACTAGGGGGCAGCCAAGGTGGCTGTCTTCCCCAAATGTGGAATTAAAGAAAAAAGCATTATTAAAAATTGGGGCACCTGGATGGCTCAGTTGGTTGAGTATCCCACTCTTGATCTCAAATTGGGTCTCGGTCTCAGTGTTGTGAGTTCAAGCCCCATGCTGGTTCTGTGCTAGGTGTGGAGCCTACTTAAAAAAAAAAAAAGAAAGAAAGAAAGAAAAATATCATTAAAAATATACTGATTTACATTTAGTTACTATCCAATTTCTGCTAGTGAGGAAACTTGTAGCAATTGTTACCAGTTTAAACTTCTGTTATTTGCAAAAGTCAGAAGTCACATACTTTGTAGACCTACTGGGATTTGAAGAACCCCGGGGGGCACAGGCCTTTGAAGCTGGAAAGTTCAGGGACTAGTCCTCTCACTTGATGGGCGAGAAGACTGAGGTCCACCTAAGAGTATCTGGAGTGGGTGAGTGGGCTGGAGACACAGCAGGGATCCAAGTTTTCACCTGTGGTTTAGTGCTTTATCACAAAAGCTGGTGCATTCTTTAACTCATTCTTCAAGAAACGTTTAGGTTCTCACTGTGTGCCTCACACAGTTCTGGGTTCCACCCTCCATGAATTTCTGTGTTGGACAGTAGTGAGGTCTGGCCTTAGGGGAGCTCAGGGTGGGCTGTGGGCGGGGCAAGGAAGTGTTGGGGCAAGAGCTCACAGGCCTCTCTGGGTAATAACTCCAAGTCATTTTGATGTGACTGGAACTTGAGGAAGGGGATGTGAGGAGACGACAAGGTGGGAGGAGGCCACAGAAGGAGGCAGGATCCTGCAGGCTGGTGGGAAGCCACAGAAGGAGCCTGAGCACAACTGGGACCTGGCAAGTTCTATGCATTGGAAAGCCCACTCTGACTGCAGCAGGGTGAAGAACTTAGTCCAGAGGTGTCCAGAGTGTCATGAATGGCTTCAAAAAGAGCCCAGATGATGAGCCTCTTAGCCTCTGGGACAACAGGCAAAACCTGGTGGCTTCTTCCAGAGGCCTCAATGGTTATCCCAGTGTGCTGGGCAAAGGGTGTCATTTCTGTGAGTCCCATGATAAGAAACAGATCCGAATGCACACCTCAGAAGAGAGCAACACTCTAGGTGGGGGGCCCCATTCCATAGGATATCCAAGAGGGAATCATGAGGATATCCAAGACCTGAACCATGAGGATTTGACTGTTGATTTTGTATTTCACTGGCTGTAAAGGGGGGAGTAGGACTCAAGGCATGGGGCAACCAGAAGGGAGCTGGTGCCATTTGCAGAGATGAGGAACGTAGGCAGAGAGCTGGGGTGTGGGGCGGGACTGCGAGTGAGGACATGCTAGTGATAAGGATGTGGAAGACATCCAAGAAGAATTAGGTGTCCAAGGAATGGGAAAATACATGCCTCTGGGGCAGAGAAGGGAGTCTAGGCTAAAGCTGTAGATTAGGGAATCCTCGGCCTACCCATGGTAACCGAAACTGTGATAGTGCGTGTGGTGAGCGGAGAGAAGTGTGTGCAGTGAAAGGAAAGTGGGGCCCAAGAAAGGAACATCAACATGTAGACACGGGCATAGAAAAGGGTTTCCAAAAGAGAAGACATGGCCGGGGAGAAGGAGTTAGAGCCAAGCTTGTGGCAGCCTGGACGACAAACTGAGAGCCTTCCTAGAAGATAGAGCTGCCTAAGGGTGTAAAATGTTGCCAGCACTTGCTTTGTGGGGCTGTCCAGAGCCCACCCGCTGGGATTCGTCTGTATTCTTAACATGCGTGTTTTATTCACTCTTTTTTTTTTTTTTGTCTGAAAGCGGATAAAGGGGGAAAAGTGCTATGTGAGGTGATGCATGTGTTTAACCCATCTTCTCGTTGTGATCATTTTGCAATATATACATGTATCAAATCATCACTTTATGTGCCTTAAATGTACACAGTGTTATTTGTCAGTTATAGCTCAATAAAGCTGGAGAAAAAAAAAAACAAAAGAAGAGGAAGAAGACACTGTCGTCTGGGGTATGGAAGAGCTAGAGAAAGAGGAAGAAAATGGAGAACCTGAGAGGTTCAGGTAAAAATGTAAGCCTGGATGATGAAGGAGTGGTGAGAGCAAGAACACATATGAGTGACCCTCTGAGGCCACAACACATCCCTGGGGAGACCTGGGGAGCTGAGGGTTTGCTAGTGGTGGGAACAAAGGAGCAAGCACAAAAACGTGCACTCATCTTTGTCCACAGCTGCTGAGATTGGGTCCACATCCCCGGGGTGTGGGAGAAAGCCCTGTGTTCTTGGAGAGAGCCGCTAGAAACATGACTCCTCTGGGAATAGCCAGTTTCAGCAGTGGAAGGAACCGTTAGTGGAAAGGAGGGCTATGTAGGAGAGACAGTATTCCTGGGAACTAAAGTTCCAGAAGTCACAGTAGAAAAGAAAGTTCAGGGGGCTCCTGGGTGGCTCAGTCGTTAACCATCTGCCTTTGGCTCAGGTCATGATCCTGGGATTCTGGGATCAAGCCCTGCATCAGGCTTCCTACTTGGTGGGAAGCCTGCTTCTCCATCTCTCACTCCCCCTGCTTCTGTTTCCTCTTTAGCTGTGTTTCTCTGTCAAATAAATAAATAACATCTTTTTAAAAAATATAGAAAGGAAAGTTCATGAGAGAGTGTAGTAGTAGGAAATTAGGTCAGAGAAAGAAAGCCCAGAGGGATAAGGGGTTAAACATGCATAAGAGAAGATATGGTGAGAGCTGGCAGCAACCAAAGATACTCAGGACTTGAGGCAAGGAAGAGGGGAAGCAGACGATGGGAATGGGAGAGCAAATTCAGCTCTCATAAAGAACCATTGGGGGCACCTGGGTGGCTCAGTCATTAGGCATCTGCCTTCAGCTCAGGTCAGGACCCCGGAGTCTCGGGATCGAGCCCCGCATCAGGCTCCCTGCTCCATGGGAAGCCTGCTTCTCCCTCTCTCACTCCCCCTGCTCCTGTTCCCTCTCTCTCTGTGTTTCTCTCTGTCAATAAATAAATAAAATCTTAAAAAAAAAAAAAAAAAAAAAAAACAACCGCTGGGTTTCTAAGAGGGCCAGAGCCCAGAGATGTTAAGGCCTCTTTCCATTCTATGGAAAGAGCATCGGTCTCTGGGGAATAGGATATGCCCTATTTCTTGGGAGAATTTATTTCTGACCTGATCCATAAGTTTTCAGGGTAGAGTGGGGTAGGGCCTGGGCTCCTTCCTCCATGTATCTCCTCTGCTCCTCTAAAATAACTCATAGCCTCTAAATTAATGACCTGTTAGCTAGTGGGAGTGCTTCTAATTTATATTAGCCTTTCAACTTGTCATCTTAGAGTTTGGTGTTTGCCAGTTAATTCGATGCACACTTTATCCTCACACGCTCTTACACGTGTGGACCTAAGTGTCCTACTGGGAATCCCCTGCCTATCAGACACCCACGGTCTGGACCCAGGTTACTGTGGAGTGGCTTGGTGACTCGGTGAATCAGGCTGCGGTCAGAGGGATGGCTAGGTCTCAGCTTCCACCTCTGCGTTCCATAACAAGAGAGGAAAGGTGTCTGATTAGAGGGGATGCCTGAGAAAAGCAAGATGCAGATGTATTATAGTGGACATGGGATATAATGACAGAGGGATATATTTAGTCTTTCAGTAGCAGGTGTGAAAATGCCTCTTTTGGTGGGGGGGTCAGTGGGAGGTGGACCATGCAAGCAGATATGGAGTGGATTTTTCTAAAATTACTTATTTTTTTCAGTGTTCCAAGATTCATTTTTTATGCACCACACCCGGTGTTCCATGCAATACGTGCCCTCAATACCCACCACCAGGCTCACCCATTCCCCTACCCCCCCTTCCAACACCCTCATTTTACTTCTCAGAGTCCAAAGTCTCTCATACTTCATCTCCCTCTCTGCTTTATCCCAGTTCACATTTCCTTTCCTTTTCCTAATGTCCTCCATGTTACTCCTTATGCTCCACAAGTAAGTGAAACCATGCGATACTTGACTTTCTCTTCTTGGCTTATTTCACTCAGCATAATCTCTTCCAGTCCAGTCCATGTTGCTACAAAAGTTGGGTATTCATCCTTTCTGATGGAGGCATAGTATTCCATTATATATATGTACCACATCTTCTTTATCCATTCATCTGTTGAAGGGCATCTTGGCTCTTCCACAGTTTGGCGATTATGGCCATTGCTGCAATGAACACTGGGGTACATATGGCCCTTCTTTTCACTACATCTGTATCTCTGGGATAAATACTCAGTAGTGCAGTTGCAGGGTCATAGGGTATCTCTATTTTTAATTTTTTTAAGGAATCATGGAGTGGATTTTAAGCCCTGGATGTGAATGCAGGAATTCTTCAACTTCAGCATGCATCAGAAGTCCTGGAGGGCTTGTTAAAACAGACTCTTAGCTGCTCCCAGTCTCTGATCTGGTAGATGTGGGGTAGGGTCTGAGAGTTTGCATTTCTGACATATTTCCGGTGGGTGCTGATGTCAGAGACCCTGAGAAGTTCAAGTCAAAGCTGTAGGACTGGATGATGAGGGCCCCTATGAGACTCTGGGTTTGGAGATGGGGCCTCACTTCTATGCAGCACTGAGGACCCCTGTCTGGCTGGGCCCGCAGAACAGTGGGCAGTGGGAGCACGGAGCAGGGGGCAGCATCGGGACTGGCCACTAGTGGCTTGAAAAGCAGTGAGCTCTGTTTAAGAGCTTGGAGGGAAGAATTTGGCTTTTCTAAACTTGGGGAACCATTGGCTTACCACAAAGAGGAGACTTCCCCAATCACTGAGGAGGAAGAATTTGGGCTAGGGGAAGGAGGATTCAGGAGAAGAGGCGAGCAGAGGGAAGCAAAGGAGGTAGTGGAGTGCTAGGAACTGTGTCAGGCAGTCCTCCAAACTCTGGTAAAGACTTTCAAAAGAGTGATTTCTTGTGAAAACAGAGAATGGGGTTGAGCTTCGCCTTCTGGGAGGAAGTGGGAGGTGAAAGAGAGACATCACCCATGGAACCAAGCAGACTTAAAGCTAAATCCATGGACGTTTTCAGAAATCTTGAGGAACCCTTGAGAATTTTCCTGGGCATTGGCTATTGAGGGTGGGAAGCAGTTTAAAGGAACTGCACTTTGAAACCCAAGGGAGAAATAAGTAAATAAGCAAATAAATAAAATTCAAGGGATGGACGAGTGGGCCTTTCTTCCCCAGCTGACCTCCACAGTGCATGTATTCTAGGAAGAAGTACTTTCTGGGAGAAAGAAAGCTTCTGGAAGAAGAAAACACTATACATTCTTGATGTGATAAAGGCTAATAATGTTCACAATCCAACCAATATTCACAAATACATAGAACGCTTAGAAAACACAGAAGCTGCTCAACTTATGAACAGGAAAGGATTCAAAAGACTTTTCATGAGGCCATGTGTTCATTAAGTCCAAGCTGACATTAACATGCAAGTCTCCACTAATTGTGTCCTTTAGTGACTGGGAGAGACACTGAAGTTTCTCCCCTGAGTTACTTTTTCCCCTTATTTGTGAATGTTCACAAGTGAGGAGATTTCTACACATATCATACCATTAACAGCGGTTACTCTGAAGGGTAGGATTATAACATTTTCTACTTCACTTCTGTACCCATGATTTTTTTTTTTAATAGGAAGTCTCATTATTTTTGTAATCAGAAAATATTTTCATAAAGCAGATTTTATCTCATACTTGGGTGTTTAGCCATCTCACGATCCTAGAGATTTTTCTCACTTGAAAAGGGAAAAGGGGCAGGACAGCTTTATCACATAAAGATGAGACTGAAGTAAAATTTAACTTGACTGTGTTAATACTGAGCAGACACAGATGACCACCTTGCAAGTGTGTATTTGAAATTGAACTGAACTAACCTGTTTTAAAACAAGTTTATTTTAACAGGCTTCTGACAGAGACCTGTGAGGAATGCCGCTGTGTGGGCACGCAGGGCCCTTCCGGTGGCGGCCACCCCCGCCCCGATGCCCCATGTCAGGAGACCTCGGTTCAACCGTGCAAGGGTCAGGGCTGGCTGCTCACAGACATGAGAAAATTTCAGTGACATCCAAAACTATTAACATGGGTCTAACATGAGACAGTTAGCATTTATAAATCCAGCTCAAGTAGGGACAGATGCCGAATTTGCTCTTTGTATTTCCAACTCCTGCAAGCTGAAATTACAGTTTTCTTGTGAGAAACAAAATTGGTTTCATTATTGAGTTTCTTTATCAGAAGTCCAGGTATTGTCTCCTTTGGAGAGTAAACGGTCTTCTTTCAGGAATCACTATTATTTCCATTGCATTTGGAAGATAGATTTTATGTACATGTATTTTTTTTTTTTGAAAATTTACTTACTATTTTAGAGAGTGGGGGAGAGGGGCAGAGGAAGAGGGAGAGAGAGAATCTGAAGCAGAGACTCGTGTTGAGCCCAGAGCGCCATTCAGGGCAACATCCCACAACCCTGAGATCACGATCTGAGCCAAAACCAAGACTCCATGGCTTAACCCACTGAACCACCCAGCGGCCCCCATACAGGTATTTTTTTTTTTTTAAGAAAAGCTTTTTTTTTTTTTTTTTTTTAAGATTTTATTTAACTATTTGACAGCAAGAGATCACAAGTAGGCAGAGGCAGGCAGAGAGAGAGGAGGAAGCAGGCTCCCCGATGAGCAGAGAGCCCGATGTGGGCCTCGATCCCAGGACCCTGAGATCAGGACCTGAGTCAAAGGCAGAGGCTTTAACCCACTGAGCCACCCGGGCGCCTCCTGTACGTATATTCTTAAAAATCTACATTGGCAGGGCTACGAGGGCCCATCCCACTCCCTTGACATAATTTGGGCTAAGAAGACAGTATCCAAGGATGTTGAGAAGTTTCTGGGAAAGGTTTTCTTTCCTGGTGAAGGTGACAGCCATGGCTGGCACAGTCCCTTCCTCCCTTCTTTTCTAAAAAGCAGGCAGACACGGTGTCTGAGGCTGGGCCAGCTTCCTGTCCCCATGAGGAAGAGACTAAGGGAACTGCAGAGATTCCGGGCCTGAGGTCCGGGGAGCAGCTGAATAAACACAGGTGACCACTTACCTCCAGGTTTCTTGTGATGTGAGAAAAGGAAACCCTACTTGTCTAACTCTTGTTAACCCTTTGTTGGGAGCTGCTTTTCTGTTACTTGCAACCAAAAGAATCCCTAATTTATTTTGAGTGGCTTGCGGGTGCTGTGGCACACAGGCAAGCAAAGTGAGACTAGAAATGGTCACTCCCCACGGGCCCCGGCAGGTCAGGAGCTGGTGCAGGAAGCTTGGTAGCCTGGTGTCTGCCGCAGGATGAACGGTAGAGGCACCTGCTTCTCCAAATGTCAGAACTACACAAGAAGGCACACTCAGGAACACAGCACTCTGCTTGCATTTCCCCTCCCCCATCCTCCCCACCCCTTCCCACCCATGCCCTATAGACAACCTGTCAATTATCAGTTTCTGGATTACACTTCTGGGTTTTTCTTGTACAGATGAGAAGATACATATATATTCTTAGATCCTCTTCTTATGTGTAAGGAAGTGTGCTGTAGATACCCTTCTGAGCTTTGAGTCTTTCACTTGATGTTCTGTCCTGGGGAGCCCTGGGTATCAGTTCATGAAGACCTTCCTCATCTTTTACACAGTTGAATAGTACTCCATTAGACGGATGTTCCATAGTTTTTAATTCAACCATTCTCCTGGGAATGGGCATTTAGGTTGTTTCTAGTATTTTGCAAACCAAAACGACTACAAATATGCTGCAACATATAACCTTGTACACATGTATTTTATATTGTTGGGAGGTGCCTCTTGGAGTAAGTTCCTGGGATTATGGGATCAAAAGGTAAGTGCTCATGTAGTTTTGTTAGATATGGCCATGTTCTGCTCCAAAAGGATCCACATTCTCATCAGCAGTGTGTGAGACTCAGCAGAGCCTAGAATGTGCTGTCACAATTCCTCATTTTTGAAGATATTTTACCAATATATATGTGAGAAGTGTGATATTTGCATTTAAATACGATTGATTCCAAATATCTTCTTATATGTGTGGTGCCATTTTTATATTTTTCTGTTCATTATCTATTCATATCTTTTCCCCAATTTTCTATCTGATTTATGGTAATTTGTCCCTCAAAATTTTTTTAAAAGATAGAGATTAATAATTTTTAGAATTATCTTATTTATTTATTTGACAGAGAGAGAGAGAGAGAGATCACAAATTGGCAGAGAGGGAGGCAGAGAAAGAGAGGGAAGCAGGCTCCCTGCCGAGCAGAGAGCCTGATGTGGGCCTCGATCCCAGGACCCTGAGATCATGACCTGAGCCGAAGGCAGAGACTTAACCCTCTGAGCCACCCAGAGGTGGCTTTGTCCCTCAAATTTTAAGAGTTATTTATATATGAGGATTATATAGTGGCCCTTGGTGTCATATGTTGCAAATATTTCTCCCAGGTTTTCAGTTGTCTTTTTTTTTATGGTGGTTTTGCCACGTAAATTTTTTCATTTTTATGTAGTGAAATTTATTAGCGTTTTCTTTCATTGCCTCTAGATTTTGAATCATGTTTAGAAAGCCTTTCCCTACTTGGAGTATTTACAATGTAAATGTAAAAAGTTACATTTTTGTGTAATATATGGATGGTTTAATAAATAAGAATTTATTCTTATGTATGATTAGAGGTATGGATCTAATTTCTTTCCCAATGGCTAATTAATTGTCCCAGCAGCATTTATTAAAAAAATCCATCTTTGCCTCTGTAATTTGAGATGCCAACTTTATTATATACTAAATTTTATATGCATTTGAATCTATTTCAGGACCCTCTAGTCTAAGAGGCAGCAAACCTTTTCTTAAAGTGCCATATGGTAAATACTTAGGCTTGGAGGCCCTAAAGCCTCTGCCGTTATAGGCCAAAAGTAACCACAGACATTGCCAAAACATTTTTTTTTCTTTTTAAAGATTTTATTTATGTAACAGAGAGCACACAATGTGTGTGGGGGGGAGCAGATGGAGCCCAACAAGGGGCTCGATCCCAGGACCCCAGGATCATGACCTGAGCTGAAGGCAGACACTTAACTGACTGAGCCACCCAGGCTCATAATGATTTCTATGCAAAAGCAGCCAACAAACCTTGCTCTGGTTTATCCCACTGGTCTATTTGTCTATTTTGACATCAGCAATTCATTCTTTTAATATAAAGGCCTTTCATTTTATTTTTTTAATCTCTTTTTTAAAGATTTTATTTGACAGAGATAGATCACATGTAGGCAGAGAGGCAGGCAGAGAGAGAGGAAGAAGCAGGCTCCCTGCTGAGCAGAGAGCTTGATGTGGGCCTTGATTCCAGGACCCTGAGATCATGACCTGAGCTGAAGGCAGAGGCTTAACCCACTGAGCCACCCAGATGCCCATAAAAGCCTTTTAGTATGCTCTAATGTCTGGTAAGGCTAGTTTCCTCCTGTTCAATATTTATTTATTTATTTATTTATTTATTTATTTATTTATCTATCTATCTATCTATCTATTTATTTATTCATTCATTCATTCATTCATTTATTAATTTATTTTTGGATTTTATTTATTTATTTATTTGACGGAGAGAAACACACCTAGAGAGGGAACACAAACAGGGGGAGTGAGAGAGGGAGAAGCAGGCTTCCCGTGGAGCAGGGAGCCCAGTGTGGGGCTTGATCCTGGGACTCTGGGACCATGAGCCGAAGGCAGATGCTTGATGACTGAGCCACCCAGGCGTCCCTGTTCAATTCTTTTTAAAAACAAATGTAAGATAGACCAATGAAATAATGCGCTTATTTTAATTTTGTTTGCTTTTGACTTTTGGTCTGGCTCATAGACTAACTCGAAAGATAGTTTCTGAAGAAGAGGTCCATCGATGCTTTGAGTAATGTTAGTCTAATCATTCCAGTCTCCCAAGGGGTTAGCACTTAGAGGCATGGCACTGACCAGAATGTACCCAGTGTGGATGGTTAAAAAATTAAATCCTGCAACTTACTATATGGTTACAACTTTTCCATGAATATTTTTTAAAACTGAACTAAAAAAGATTTTGGTAAGAGAATATTTTGAAATGTTCTAATAATCATTGAGGACACTTGAAATATTTTGGAATATTACAACCAGAGCTAGGAGCAGTTCCAGGAGACACTTTCCCCCCTGTGGTAACTACCTTGTTAACTTCAAATAATATCTAATTCTCTGTAAGCTAAGATCATTTGAGTCATAAAAATAGTCCTGTCAATCATCTCCAACTTATTTAGCAGAACATACTTCTGGTGAATAGTTTTAAATAACAGAAAGTTTCACAGTTTTACAAAATCTGGATCCTTATTCTTTTTTTTTTTTTTAAAGTTCTTATTTATTTATTTGACAGAGAGACGCACAGCCAGAGAGGGAACACAAGCAGGAGGAGTGAGAGAGGGAGAAGCAGGCTTCCCGCCGAACAGGGAACCCAATGCAGGGCTCAGTCCTGGGACTCCAGGGATCATGAACTGGGTGGAAGGCAGTCGTTTAACGACTGAGCCACCCAAGCGCCCCCAGATCCTTGTTCTGTTGGACATGTTAGCTAATCGTTGTTGGTAACCCAATCGTTAATCTGACAGTGCTAACTTGTCAGTCCTGCAGCTGGACAGAATAAGCTCTATGAACAGGAATTCAGAAGCAGTGCATGAATATGAAGTTTATTACTCTGCTAAGAACCAGAAGCCCAAAACCATAGTCAAGCCTGGCCTCACCATGTACATGAGTTTCATGGTTTGGCAGCTATGTAATTTTTCCTTTTCAGGAATGCACACAGTGGGTTATTATTTTTTTTTTTTATAAATGCATGACTCACTTTTGATTGCCATCAAGTGGGTACAGGATGGAAACCACGGTGTCTCCAGTTGATGCCAGAATTACTTTTAGAGAAGAAACGTTTTATCCCTTGTGGTAGGAAAAGTAACTTGACCCTATGAGAGTGGCAGCCAGAAGCTTGTATCCTAAGAAACGGCTAAGCTCCTCTCCATTCGGAAGTGAGTAGACTGTGTTTTGAGAGGGCAATGGGACGCGGGTCCGGTGAAACCAGGGAGGCAAGGCCGGGTGTGTGGTGAGCTGGGCAGTCTGCTGAAGCTGTCACGAGATGGGACCCACTCTGCCAACATTGTCCTGCTGTAACAAACATCTTTTTGTTTAAGAGCCATAGATCTCCAGTTATTCGTGGACAGGAGGTAGAGATGGTGACTTTTGTTTTCAACACAGTGTGAGTGATAATTTGAATAGGAACCTATCTACTACATAGCAACTTTCAAATGTTGTTCTTTGAGGAAGTTCCCTTTAAAATGTACTCAGTGGGGCAAGTTCTTCCCATGATCCTGGATGAAAAGGATGAAAAGTCAGGCCTGACTTTTTCGGTTGGCTACACACATGGTTTGGTACACAAAGTCCTAACTAAGATCACTTTAAATTGCAAAACACAGTCTCATTTCAGAATCAGTCATCTTCAAGTTCCTGGAAACTACAAGCTATTCTCTCTGTCTCTCAGGTAATCCCTCCTTCCGGGGGGGCTGCTGGTGCCCGAGGCAAGCACAGGACTGGCTTCTTTCTAAATTACCTCCTCTCCAACCCCCAGCCCCACTCCCAGCTACCTACTGTCTCTAATCTGTCCTGCCAAAGGACAGAAGGTGGAGGGGAGAGAAAGTTCTGGAAGCCCAGTTTGAATTCTCTGAGCTTGGGAGATGTTTCAGGCTGACTTTTTTCGTGAAGGCTCTTCTCCCCCCTCCCCCCATTTAACTAGGATTTTAGTATTTTTTTAAATAATAATTTATTTTTTTTTCAGTGTTCCAAGATTCATTGTTTATGCACCACACCCAGTGCTCCTCATGGAGGCTCTTCTGCAGCTCTTTGGAGACTTTGGCGTTCTTCCATGGGTTTCCTGGCGTCTGTCCCTGGGGACATCTCACCTGTGATTTTCCTAGGCCAGGGGAGGTGCTCTCCTCTGCTCCTTGTTTACTCTTCC
This sequence comes from Spilogale gracilis, assembly GCA_004023965.1. NCBI lineage: Eukaryota > Metazoa > Chordata > Mammalia > Carnivora > Mephitidae > Spilogale > Spilogale gracilis. The sequence continues at coordinate 99,942 of PITA01000700.1, read as the reverse complement.
TGCAGCCTCTAGGAGTGCTAGGATACTTTCAGCATTTCCCACTGAGGCCCCTCCACACCAACCCCATCCCTCTTGGTTGGCACCAGGGGCAGGACGTTAGGCCACCCTATCCCGGCTCATCTGATGCTTGGGGACACTCATGCTTCTGCGGCACCCTCAACTCTGAGAGTATAGGCCAATTCTCCTCACGCTGGCCGTTCCATTTTAGATTTCCATGGGACTTAGTTGAGATCAGGCCGCTCCAGCAGGCAGAGCTGAGCTCTTCTCACCAACCTTGCCGTGAGGAATAGAAACTAGGGGAGAGAGGCAGGGTAGAAGGCACCCTCCCAAACCTTTACAAGAGAGCCCTCACAAATCCCCTCCCAGCCTGGCACACACGCAGCGGAGGTGAGAGGTTGACAACCCCAACCAGTTCTCAAAGTCCCCATATTCCCTACGGTCCCCCAGAGTGGTCGCCTCCTGCCTCACTTCGGTATTTGATATCTTGTATCTTGAAGCTGTAACTCAGATTTCTAATACAAAAGTCATCTGGGGAAAAGTAATTTATTTGGTCTGGGGAGAAGGAAATCGGCCAGTATCTAAGATTCGGAACTAATACCATAGCAGCCAGACAGAAATAGATATAATGATGCAGCTTTGGTAGCTATATGTATCCTAATCTAGCTGTGGGAAGAAAAAAAAACAAAAAAAGAACAACAAAAAAGCTTTTTCCTGGGCCTGACATCTGAGAGAAATTTGCCACAGAGAACTACTGATCATTGTTTTTAATCATGATTCTTTGACAGATGAAAACATTTTTCATCATCCAATGATATATATTAATCCTCCTCTCATGATGTGAAGTGACCTCTGGATACAGCATCAGGAAGCTAAAACGGGACCTTGAATCTGCTGTGAACTTGCCGTGGCCCCTTGAACAAAGCACCTCTCTTGTCGGCTTCAGTTTATTTTGCTGAAAATGCGAGATGATCTCTGGGTTTCATTATTTAGTTTTCTAGGAGGCTGTGAAGCCCTCAACACTGTATATGTGACAAAAACAATGTTCAGGGATTTTTTTTAAAGGATTTTATTTATTTATTTGACAGAGAGAGAGATCACAAGTAGGCAGAGAGGCAGGCAGAGAGAGAGGAGGAAGCAGGCTCCCTGCCGAGCAGAGAGCCTATGCGGGCCTTGATCCCAGGACCCTGGGATCATGACCTGAGCCAAAGGCAGAGGCTTTAACCCTCTGAGCCACCCAGGCGCCCTCAGGGATTTTTTTTTTTTAAGTTTAATTATTTATTTGAGAGAAAGAGAATGTGTGCACACGGCAGAGGGTGGAGGAAGACAGAGGAGGAGGAGAGAGAGAATCCCAAGCAGACCCTGCCCTCGAATGAGCCCAACGTGGGGCTTGATCCCATTACACCAAGATCATGACCTGAATTGAAAGACTCAGATACTTAACCACATCATCCAGGCGCCCCAGTGTTTGGGGGTCTTATTAGGAAGGCATGGTGGATTAAATGGTGGTCACCCAAAAGATATGTCTACATCTTATCTCCCAGAACCTGTGAAATGTTCACCCAATTCTGATAAAGGATCTTTGCAGATGTAATTAAGAATCTTGAGCTGAGATCATCCTGAATTACTCAGATTGGCCCTAAATCTAATGACAAGTGTCCTTATATGAGACAGAACAAGAAAAGATAAACACAGAGAGGACAAGCCTGTGGGAAGGCAGAGGCTGGAGCTGGAGTGACCCAACCATGGGTGGAGGGAGCACTGGGGCCACCAGGAGCTGAGAGGAACAAGAGCAGATGGTCCTGGAGCCTTCGCTGGGAGCGCAACCCTGCCGTCATCCTGGTTTTGGGCTCTGTCTTCCCAAACTGTGAGAGAATAACTTTCCAAATGTATGGCAATTTGTTACTGCCACCGTAGGAAGCTAATACGGAAAGTGAGTAAGAAAAGAAAAGCGCATGGCCCAGCAGTGAAGACCCCTGCTCGGAAATCAGAGAACCCCATTGGGTAGCTTGATCAAGGGAGTTATTGAAACTTGCCAGTTCCTTCCTTTGTAAAATAAGGATAAAAATAGAGACACTTTTTTTTAATATATGCCATTTAAAAGTTTAAAAAACAGTAACTATTTTATAGGTTGGTTGTGAGGATTGAGAGAGTGCTCAATTCATAGTAAGTGCACGATGCATGCTAGTCGCTGTGTTGAGGCTATGACGTCCGTGAGTGGTGGTCTTCTGTTTTGAAGGCCATCCCTAAAACCTGTTTGGTGTTTACTCATCCATTGCTGAGATAATCTCAACAATGCGGCAGGGTACCACAAATCCCTCCATCTGCTTCTGTCCGCAAACTGCCTTCAAGAAGAGGTGAATTCTGCTTATAATGGACACTGCAGGCATCCTGGAAGAGAACACAAAGGAACTGCATGTTACCGTCTGCATGAACTATGTCAAGGCCTTAACACACATGTACCTGGTGTTTGACATCCCGAAGATGCAGGGTGAGGTGACGCGTGGATATGGCCCTGTGCCAAGTAGGTGGGTCTCCATAACTAGGAGAGTCCTAGCTCTTCTCCTTTAAGAGAAAACGGGGCAGTGTCTCAGCAGAGGATTTAAACAACAGAGGGGTTTTATTCCCTGCCTCTAAAACTTAAAAGATGAGTGTTTCCTGATTGTTCAGCTGTGAGGCCGGCCCCAGTTGGGAAGGCGTTAGGCAATCCCACGCTTGTCTTGCCTCCAATCCAACCAGTCTGAGGAGAGGTGGCAGAGACCATAAACTGAAAAGGTGGTGACTACAGGCATGACTCATGGAAATTTAACTGTGAGGTGTGCAGCCGCTCCGATGGGAGTCCACTACAGAGGCCTCTCCATGCACTCCAGACGGTGCCGGTCACCTCTGCGTAGCTCCAGGTACCTGGTCGCTGGTCACCAGCAGTCTGGGGGAACTTCCCCACTTCAGGCCTGGGCTACTTGTCTCAGTTTGCTGTATGCTCACCCTAGATTACAGTTTCTCTGGTACTATTAATTCCACTGTGGCTGTGTATTAGCTTGCTTAGGTAATAGGAATTGCGTTCTTAGTGTATTTCATGTTGTGCATTTATTAGGCGAATAATCAAATTGGTTTGATGAACTGGATTAGAGAATCAGACAGGACTGAATCAACATCAAAATTCTATGAATGATTTATAGAAAAAATTCTTTTCTTTTTAAAGATTTTATTTATTTATTTGACAGAGAGAGAGAGAGATCACAAGTAGGCAGAGAGGCAGGCAGAGAGAGAGGGGGAAGCAGGCTCCCTGCTGAGCAGAGAGCCCAACACTGGCCTCGGTCCCAGAACCCCAAGATCATGACCTGAGCCAAAGGCAGAGGCTTTAACCCATTGAGCCACCCAAGGCACCCTACAGGAAAAATTCTTGAAATTCAAAACGTTTGGATAATTTTTTAAAAGATTTTATTTATCGGGGCATCTGGGTGGCTCAGTTGGTTAAGCAACTGTCTTCGGCTCAGGTCATGACCCTGGAGTCCTGGGATCGAGCCCTGCATCGGGCTCCCTGCTCGGCAGGAAGCCTACTTCTCCCTCTCTCATTCAAAGGCAGTTGCTTAACTGACTGAGCCACCCAGGCACCCCAAAATAAAATGATTCTTAATGATAGCTAGTAAATGAAAGAAAAGCTAGTTAGGAGGTAAACTACTATTGAACAGAAGACAGACTTTTCATTTTCCAAATTGCATTCAGTGGTATAGCCGAAAAGAGTTGTGCGAGAATAAATCTTATATATGTCTCAGTGTTTAAAACTCAATAGTTTATAGGGTGTCTGGGTTATAGAAAAAATAAAAATTAATAAAAATAGGGGAAAAAAGCATAAAAAACCAAACCGAAACAAAACAAAACAAAAAAACTGAGTAGTTTAGGGGCACCCTGGTGACTCAGTCGGTTAAGCCTCTGACTCCTGATTTCAGCTCAGATCATAGTCTCAGGCTCATGAGATTAAGCCCCGAGTCAGGTGTGGAGCCTATTTAAGAGTCTTTCTTTCCCCCTCTCCCTTTACCCCTCCCCCTCCCCCTCTACAAAGATAAAGTAAAAGTATGTAGTTTATGTATTATTGGGCTCAATTTGGGCTCAAACTCAGCATGAAGGCAATCATTAAGGCAATGCCAACACAATAGGTAGATTTTTTTCCTCTGAAAATGAGGTTTTTGTAGATTTCCTCTGATGCTGTGAATGCTACTGCAGCATACAGTTCCGTGCGCTTTGCAGCTGAAGTGAACTTGTATAAAAGGTTAGGAAGCCCTCCTGCCCACTGCCCCCAAGGCACTGCCTCTCTAATCACGGTGCCAGTGGATGTTGTGCCTTCTTTGAAGTTCTAGAAATGACCCACAGGTGCCTACCAACTTTGGAAAATCACAGCTTGTCGGTACTATATAATTCTGCTGAGGCTGATGTGATGGGAGACAAGAGAGGGATGTTGAATTCTGTGGCTACTAAAACCCCAAATCAGAAAGTGTTTTAGCTTGCTATGGGCCAGCTCTCTGTGACCAAGGCCCTGCGTTCTGGTGCTTGAGACAGAGCCTGTCTAAGCAGGGAGTCTGACTTGGGCACCAAAGATTGACATAAAATTCATGTTTTATTGCCTCCTCTTCATATAAGCCATTAATAACGGCCAAATTTTATTATCTTTTTTCTTTTTCCCAAATTCTATCAAAAGGAGATCAGTGCAGTATATAGGCAGAGCCCCAAAGCAGCTGAACTTTCCCCTTCCCTTCCTTCTTTTTTGGGGGTAGCTGAGCACCTTAGCACCTCAAGATCTTCAGGCTGATGGATCGTAAGTATGTACTTCCTCATCTGAGTGTTTTCTTCTAGCCAGTCTTTCCAAGCCAATATTATCTTCTGCAGATAATGGGCTGAATCGCAGCCCACACACTCAAGGAGGGAGAGTTGAGGGTCGCTGCTGACGCTGCCATTTTTTTGTGTGTGGGCTCCTGAAGCCCTCTGTCACTTCCTGGTCATGCTGGGTCACAGAAAGCCGTGGCAGAGTTGGGAGCCAATGGGCTGGTCTCCCTGTAGAAACAGCTGCAGCCCTTCTGTAGGTGCGATAGCTTCCTGCACCCAGAGCTGAGTCATCTCCAGCCTGACGTGGCCTCCAGACTCCTCTTTCTGCTTCTCGCAAACTTTCAGCCTCTTCCTTTAGATGTTATTTTCCTCAGCCGGCTGAGGCTTTTTGGAAAACAGGACTCATTTAAGTCTTGGGAGAGCTGCTTCCATTGTCTTGAGACAGAACTGTTTTCCTGGAAGGAGGTAGAAGGGAAGACATAGGTGGAAAATATAATAGCTCAAAGCATTATTCAGTCATATTAACTAATTCTAGAAGCAATTCCACTAAAAATTTAAAAAATTGATAAAGCCTCCTTTTTTAGGGTTTGGGTTCACAGCAATGTTGAGGGGAAGGTACAGAGATTTCTCCTGTATTTCCTGCACCGTACCCTTCCATGCATAGCCTCCCCCATTATCAGCCTCCTCCACCGGAGTGTTACTGATGGTGAACAAAAGCAGAAAAATGTTCACCATCTGTGCAGTAGGCTGACCTTTAGCTATGGGTCCTGTCCCCGTGCTACTGGGTCTCTTGTAAATAGGTTGCTGCCAAGATCCTGTTCCCGCCTCTCTCTGCTTTTCCTGAATCACTCATCTCCTCTTTGTTTGCTTCTTTTGTGTGCCAGATTTGCACTGTATCTTGAGAGGACTGGCTGAATGTTGACTGACTCTTGTATGTGGGGTTTTCTGCCTCGTCCATTTCCTGGGTTAATAGCTATAATAACGGAAGCCAATTGTCTGGTTAGTAGTCTACCTCAGGACAGGGACTTTAAGGAATATTCCCAAGCAGCTGCCCAAACTTTTTATTTCAGGGAGGTTCCCTGTTTTCTTCAGCCTGACATGGACTACTTATTTTCACTTTTTGTTGGTGGAAAAAAAATATGTGTCTGTTCATCTTTCTGAGCTGATGAGCTTTAAGACCTCTTTCTCTGCCCTCTGAGCTTTAATTCACCTCCAGCCTTCGTGGCCTCATCGCGTCTCTTCTGCCTCCACCTGCCTCTCCTCCAGTGTCTCCACCACATTGGGCATGGTCTGCATAATCAGCTCCTGTCCCATCCTCTGGGCCTCAGGTGCCATTGGCTCCTGCTCTTCCTACCCTTGCTACCCAGGAGTGAAGGGCACCCCTCCCAGAACTTAAACTGCCCACTTCATTTCCCCACAGGTGTGCCCCAGGTAAAAATTGGTAGTGGGGAACAAATTGATTAACTTTTAAGTGGACCCAGATGCAACATATTCAGTATTTAAACTAATTTAAATTTGTTAGTTTAATTAAAATAGATATGTCTGGGGGTGCCTACGTGGCTTAGTTGGTTAAGCATCTGACTCTCCGTCTCAGCTCACATCTTGATTTCAGGGTTGTGAGGTCAAGCCCTGCACTGGGTTCCATGCTGGGCAGGGAGCCTACTTTAAAAAAAAAACAAACAAAAAACAAAACGTGGTGCCTGGGTGGCTCAGTTGGTTAAGTGACTGCCTTCAGCTCAGGTCATGATCCTGGAGACCCAAGATCGAGCCCCACATCGGGCTCCTTGCTCGGCCAGAGGCCTGCTTCTCCCTCTCTTTCTCCCCCTGCGTGTGTTCCCTCCCTGGCTGTGTTTCTCTCTGTCAAATAAATAAAATCTTAAAAAAAAAAAAAAAAGACATGTCTTTAGAGCATTACAACTTTTATTTTGCCAAGACTTCCTAAAGGTCAAATAAGCTCATGTTATCTCTGTTGCAATTTTTCAGTAAAAGATGGTTTAATATGATGGTTAATTTTGTTTGTCTCAAAGTTCTCATTGCTAACTGTTAAAATGGCTTTCAAAATCTTTGGTAAACTGAACCTTTAAAGTTCTGTTAAGTTAGATGAAAAATTGGGTTAAACTCATTGGATAAGTAAGTCTTTTCCAAATAAGATAGGATACTACACATTGATCACTGCATATAGGTTTGTCTGCTTTTGGATTCTTATTGTAGGGAAACAGGATCCTCAGGTCTGTTGGTAATCATACTTTCTGCTTTATTGAAAGATTGTAGTATGGAAAAATATATATGTTTAGAAATTATGAGGTATATTTATAAATATCAGATCTAAAGAATTCTGGTATAATAGTTCACAATTAGCTACTACTTAATTTTCACTGGAGACTAAGGTTTCTAAGAGTTAAAATTCTGCTAAATATAATGAAGACTGATGGAAATTAGGGAAGCAACTCTATATGAGAGAAAAAGATGTTTTTAATAACAAGGATATAAGGAATGGGAATACGTTTTGCTGAGAGGGAAAGAAAGTAATTTGATCCTAAAATGGCACTGGTTATTTGGAGACAAAAGGCTTAGGACAAAATCTGAATGAAAAAAAAAGTTGTAGAAGACTTGCGAGGGGAAATTTTTGGAGTAGAATTTTATATGTGGTCAGGACTAAGGTTGAAATGAATGGATTTTAAAAGTACACTGGTCTAAGATTGAAATTCTGCTTTTCTCTGTCTGTTTAAATGACGAAGTTTTCTTAGCTTGTTGGTCTTCTCTTGATAAGAAAATGTAAACAATCCCCCCCCCCTTTTCTTTATCTGCCCAGAAACCGAAGCTTCTGTGTTTTGTCTTTATCAGGTCTTTGATTCTGTAAGCAAGTTAAAACTTCTCAATGTTAAAGGAGCTAAGTTTTGCTAACAATTGTATAATCTTCTATAGAATTCCTTAGTTAATTGTAAATATTAAATTTATAATGACCTGTAATCCCCTTAAAAATTTTTTTGAATTTTATTTATTTATTTACAAGAACAAAAGAGAGAGAAGGAACATGAGTGGGCAGGGAGAGGGGCAGAGGAAGAGGGAGAAGCAGGCTCCCTACCTGGGATCATGACAGCCTAAAGCAGATGCTTAACCGACTAAGCCACCCAGGATCCCCAATGACCTGTAATTCTGTTGAGGCATGTGCTTTAGAACTTTCTGAGGTTTTTGGGGCACCTGGGGCTGGCTCAGTCAGAAGAGTATGTGACTCTTGATCTCGGGGTCATGATATCAAGCCCCATAGTGGATGTAGAGATTACTTAAATAAATATTTTAAAAAAACACAACTTCCTGAGGTTTTGTTTTCGTCTTTACTTTTTTTTTTAAGATTTTATTTATTTGACAGAGAAACACAGCCAGAGAGGGAACACAAGCAGGGGGAGTGAGAGAGGGAGAAGCAGGCTTCCCGCTGAGCAGGGAGCCCAATGTGGGGCTCGATCCTGGGTGTCCGGGATCATAACCTGAGCCGAAGGCAGTCACTTAACCAACTGAACCATCCAGGCACCCTGTGTTTTCATCTTTTTTTAAAGAAGGTTCCACACCCAGCATGAGGCCCAACATGGGACTTGAACTCACCACCTTGAGATCAAGACCAGAGTTGAGATCAAGAGTTGGTACTTAATTGTCGGAGTCACCCAGATGCCCCGCTTCCTGAGGTTTTTAACAAACTTCCTTGAGATCAGAATTGTAAATGCAGTCTTTTTGACTAATTAGGCTTGTTTATTTGGTACATTCAGTTCCTCGAAAGCACTGTCAAACCAACAACGATAAGCCTTAGGTTGTCTTGGATAGGTAAATGCTATAATTATTCTAGAAAATACATGAAATTCCTGAAGTTTTAATATGTGTTGATATAAGGTCATTACTTGAATGATTGATATGTTGTGTATCACAGAAATAACTGATTTTCTTGTCAGGTACATAATAATGAACCCCATATCAGATCCTTAACCATGTCCATTTCTGAGTCTTGTTTTTTTTTTATGGTCATTTATAGTTATTGTTCTGATGCTCTTGCAAAATGTGTTTCATCTTCAAAAAGACTCTTAAAAAGGACTTTTGACAAATACAGGTTTTTGAGATCTTTAAAATCGTAAAACTGAGCTGGGTAAGAATTTCCAGAACTAATGGGAAAGCTGCATTCAAAGTAAACACTAATAATGTAGGACTCAATGAATTGAGGAAGATAATAACATATTCCATTGTGAACAAATTGAAGTATTTAACTTCTCTCCCTACCTGAACCTTTGAAAGTCAGAAACTCTCAATGAGTATTCTTTTTTCCATGGCAATTATAATTACTTGCACAAATTCAATGAGCTTCTGTTCTTCTTGTAATAGGACACCATTGGAAACACTGGTTATAATATCAAATCTTTGACTGGAATATCATATTTGAGAGAGACATATATAGACTGAGCTATGACAGACAGTTCTAAGGAATGAGGATTGACTTTATGGAGCCATTAAAAACCCTTAAGAATGTTAGCCTGATATGTTGCTTACAGAGTGCCCAACAGCCTTACCAGGAAGCTTTACCAGGTGAGCAAAGAACGTTACTTCCTGGCAGATGAGTAAAGAACGTTACTTCCTGACAGGTGCAAGAGCCTTCAGGATATTGTGGGTCCCTCCAGAAGAGGAATACACCCAAATCTATAGGTATTGCAAACAAATATTTGCTTTTCTCTAGCCTTAAGAAGCTATTAAAAGTTCATTCTAAAGATTCCTTATAAAAAGTCCTAGCAAAGCAGATTTTAAAGGATCTATATGATCAATCACTATATTTGCTGAGATTATATAAATAATCAGGCCATGTTTGTTAAAACTGGACTTGTTTTATAAACGCATCAGTCTTGATTTGGTGCCTTTGGAAATAAGGGTGAATTTAGAGAGAAAAATTATGCTTCATTAATGCATCCTTATGGATGTTAGATTCTAGTTTTAATTGTCTTTAAATGTTTCTTGTTTTCTAAACTAGACAACTTGAGGTAACTTCAGAGAGATTGCCATAATAGCTCATATATAGACAATCTTTCTGCTTATTACTCTAGGGGATAATAAAAGGGACCCCATGGGCATATGATTATTTAAACAGTTGTACACTGAGATGGACTCTCCAACAATTCTGTAACTCAGCTGTCACCTTGATCAAATCTTTGTGGCTCAGATAACAAAATTTTCCCTCAAAAGTCAGAGCATACCCCACTCCATGGGGTTAACCATGAACTTGTGGAGATAATGGATGGCCCCACCTTCCTTATAATTGGACTGGAGAATGTTCTTGGGGATGCCCTTATCTCCTGGGACAAGTTGTCTCCCACTTTCCAGCAATTCTTCCTAATTAAGGTATTGTTAAGGCTAGATGTTAGGCAGAGAACGCTTCTTAATGCTTTTATCCCTCTACCATATTTGTCCTAGGAGCCACTTCTGTTAATATAAAATTATAAGTGGAGCCTTTGGCAAAGCATACAGTGGTTACCTTTAACCAAACCCAACTCAAAGTCAGCCCCACACCAGCACATACAGGGATTTCTATTACTAAAAAGAATGTTTTTTATTGGCCTACGGTAAATGTTACATGGGACTCTCTAGTTTATAAGCGCCTTTTTCTTATCCTCAAACTATCAACAATTTAACAGAATATACCAACCCACAGATAGGCTCATGACAACAAATTTCCCCACTACATAGTCCTAATTGATACACCTAGGAAGGATTATATCAAATATGTGATGGATATATGTGGCTTACACCTACAATAGGACAGCTAAACCTAAAGGCCCTTTTATGCTAGGAACAGAAAAACCATACTTTTCTTTTTTTTTTTTAAAGATTTAATTGAGAGAGAGAGAAGATAGAAAGCACGAGCAGGGGGAGGGGCAGAGGGAGCAGCAGACTCCCCGCTGAGCAGGGAGTCTGATCCTGCCCAGGACCCTGACATCGTGACCTGAACTGAAGGCAGAGACTTAACCAACTGAGCCACCCAGGTGCCTCAAAAATCATACTCTTGATTCATAGCCCAAGAGTACTTGCCAAATGGAGTGGCTCCTCCCAAGAACCCTGCGACCATACCATTATTTCCCAGGAAGGTGATTGGTTTGCTATTAACTGGGCAAGGTGACCAGGCATCAGATGGCTTGCACCTAATGGAACACAAGGGTTATGTGGGCCAAATTTGTGGCCATGGCTTCCACCAGGCTGGACTGGAAGATGCACTGTAGGTTATGCCTAGATGCACGGCCTTAGCACTAGGACTATCACAGTTCCAGCTAATCTTTCACATCTAAAACAATGATGGACAAGATTGGTGTTGCATTGGTATGAGCAGCTGATGTCTATTTTTCTTCCATCAATAGATTTAGAAGATGTCATATGGCACATGGAGGCCCTTGATAAAGACATAAATTAAGGACTTAAATGACTCTCAAGACACCTTTACATTATTAAACACTAAAGTAACTCAAATGTGAGGCACCTGGGTGGCTCAGTTGGTTAAGCGACTGCCTTCGGCTCAGGTCATGATCCCGGAGACCGGGCCCCACATCGGGCTCCCTGCTCGGCGGGAAGCCTGCTTCTCCCTCTCTCACTCCCCCTGCTTGTGTTCCCTCTCTGGCTGTGTTTCTCTCTGTCAAATAAATAAAATCTTTAAAAAAAAATAAAATAACTCAAATGTGTAAGCAATTCTATAAAATAGAATGGCATTAGATGTTTTAGCAGCAGCACAAGGAGGAACATATGCCTTCATTACAGTGGAATGTTGTGTCTACATTCCAGATTATAATAAAAATATAACAAGATCATATATGGATAAGAATAATCACATTAGCGCTCTTAAAGACCCTACATTGCCTCTTAATGACTGGTTACATTCCTGGTCAGGAAGTGGACTGTGGTCCACGCTTAAGAATCTTCACATTGCTATTCTTATTTTCATTATAACATTAATACTAATATGCTGTGTCTTTCATTTTGATCTCTCCCATTGTCTAGATACATGCAAGCAATTCCTGACTCCTTCGACCAGTTGACAGATGATTCTTACTACTCTTAACAAAATTAATCCTGATGTTTACTCTGGACTCTATAGCAATGACCTCTGTAGTAGTTATTTATAGGGACGGATAGTGACCATTTTCAGTCCATAGATAGGGACATCTCTATGACGTCTGTCAGCTTGAATAGGTTACAGAAGATGATCCCTTAACCCTTCAACAACTTTAAAGATTTAAGGACCAAAAATTGGTTAGGGGGAAAATGATGAGGGATAGAAGGAGAAAAATGTTCACCTTTAGCCCAGTAGGTTGACCTATAGCCTATACAGTCTTGATCATGTGTAATTGTAATTGATCAAATGTGTGCTGGTTGCTACATTCTGAAAGGGTCTCATGACTGCCAGTACATCTCATCAATAGTTAATATCGGGCTGAATGATAAGCACCCGAAAATCTTGGGAAAGTCATTTTAGGAGTACAAATTTGAAGAAAACATTCATGATCTAATGCTTCCTGCATGTCCCCTCCCCCTTGAGCACAAAGCATCTAACCAGCTTCACGCAAGCATATAACCAGCTTCATACCTTGTGCTACTTAAATAAACTTACTAAGTTGTACCATACAAGGTCTCAAGAATGCTTCCTTGGCCTTTGCGTTCCAGGATCCTGCAACAGTGCATTTGTTACAAGTGATGAATCTACATTGACACATCAGGGTCCTGGGCTCAAGCTGGGCCCTGGGCTCAAGCTGGGTTCTGGGATCAAGCCTGCTTTTCCCTCTCTCTTTGCCTGCCTCTCTGCCTACTTATGCTATCTCTCTGTCAGATAAATAAACAACCAAATACAATCTTAAAAGAAAAATTTTTATATAAGTACAGTGTATTTATTGCTATGAAAAGATATCCATGTTATTTTGACAGGAAATTAAAAATCTATCAGGATGAATCCTGTATTTAAATAGAAAATGTATATGTATAGTAAAGCTGAAATGGATTTATACCATCATATAAGAGTAGGAATATTGGGGTATTGCCAGAATCCATACATCATAAGCAAACTTTTCAGTAACTGAATTGGTGAAGACATCTGAAACTGAGTACTCACTGATATTACATTTTTTAAAAAATCATGTTTAGTATTTTTGTTTACAATTTACTGCATAAGACCCTAATACCTGAAGATACTGGCAATACACAGTATACCGAGGCTGTTTTTTTTTTTTTAAGATCTTATTTATTTGACAGTGAGAGAGAGAGAGAGAGAGAGAGAGAGAGAGAGAGAGAGAGAGAGAGAGAGAGAAAGCGCGCACACAAGCAGGGGGAGTGGGAGAGGGAGAAGCAGGCTTCCAGCTGAGCAGGGAGCCCCACACAGTGCTCAATCCCAGGACGCCAGGATCAATCCCAGATCCCAGGACCTGAGCCAAAGGCAGATGCTTAAGACTTCACGACAGAGCCACGCAGGCATCCCCAAGGCTCAGTTTTATCTAGCACAGCGTTAATTGACTTTTCAGTATAGTTAAGAGATGGAAAGTGTGGTTGGAGTCTGGAGACACAGCTGGATAAAGTTTCTCAAGAAAAAAGGGAACCTTGACTAGTGAATTGCATGTTTTCTGATTCTAGGGGTTTAAGAAGGTGAAATAGGGCGAAGAGATTGAGTCAGAAATCAGGTATTTTGATCAACAGTGGTCATCTGTAGGCGGTAACTAGAGGAGGGTGGGCGAAGGAGGGAGGGAGATGAGGGAGATGGTTCTAAAGGAGTCCTAAGGTCCCACTAGCTGTCACAGAGTAAGTTCTCTTTAGAACTGTAATCACAAGCTCCCTCCCCCACACTCAGTCAAGTATTCAGGTGGGTCCAGATGTTCAGATTTCAGAGGACGCAGCTTGCCCGCTGGGTTGCGTGTGCCCTTCCGCCCGCGTAGATCTCCCGCTGCGGGGAACCTGTGAAGTAACAATGGGAGATGCTGCACTTTAAAGTCTAGAATCAGGACGTGCCAGATTGGCTCCAAGCAAAAAACAGTCCTACGAATCTTTCTTGTGGAGATAGCTGCCGCCAGGCTCCACTTCCCCAAGGGTCGTGGACGATGTCCCACGTCCCCAGGAGGAGGCCCAACCTACACCCGCGTCTTCCAGAAGCACCCGCCCGCGCTGAAGCGCCTCCTGCCGCGAGCCTCCGGAGCTTTCCAGACGCGGGCCTGAGCCTAGTGCGCAGGTGCGGGAAACTGGTCCCGGGCTTCGAGCCAAGCCCTCGCAATTACGCCCCTACCTCCGCCGGCACTGCAGGCCGTTTACTTTTGAATGGCTGCCCCGCCCTCTTTCCCATTGGCGGACGCTACGCAGTTGAATGTTGCCGGGAGACTGCGCTTGCGTTGTGAGGCTCCGCGAGGCCCCGCCCCGTCTGGGCACCTGAAATCCCTTAGGGCGGAGGAGGGCGGGGACGCCAAGCATCTCGGGGACGCGGAGTCTGGAGGTTGTAGGGCTGTTCTGGACTGTGGAGTAGGTCGGTCTCAAACTCCCCGCGGTGAGTCTAAGGAGCGTCTCGGAGGGGTGCCTCTTCTTTGCCTGTAAGCACGGGCTGGTGTAACTGGGTGTGTTTGGCGGAGAGTCTAGGGATTAAGTGATGGAGGGGGTGGGCATGGGTCCTGCACTTACTCTCTCTCCCAAAGGAGGAGGTTGCGGAACCTCGTTGTCCTCCCTCTGGTACCCAGCTGTATTTGTGTGAGGGAGCAGGCCGCCTGTGGTGGTGAGGGTGAGAAGAGCGGGACTCCACGGCCGGGCTCTGCCTCACGTGGTTTCGGGCGGGCGGGTGGGCGGGCGGTGCTCCGGGCGGTGGAAGAGCGTTGGGAGCGAGGCTCGGGAAGATTTGTCCTAAACCTTAGAGAAAGGGAAGGCTGAGGTTATGTTGAGCCTCTTCTTTGTGAAGGGTTCTTATGACACTTAATAGTGGGTGTAATTATGCCCATTTTACAGGTGTGAAACCTCAGTTCTGAGAGGCATGAGAAAAAAACAGACCCAGGACGCCACAACATTTAAATGGCAGTACTGAAACATGTACAGACACATTGATGGGGATAACCTAAATCAGTTTATTATTTGAGGCTGGCAAAATCTTTCACTCCCATGGATGTTTCTTGTCTTCAGGTTCACTTTAAGAAGTCTAAAATGTTAGCGCGTGAATGTTTACTTCGTCATCACCATTGTTGGCTAACATTTTCAAGTGCTCGTAAGATACTTGACGCTACAAAAAGCGGTCCTTTGTGACAATTTATTTGGTCACATGATTGTTGGGATTTTCAGTGTACAAGTGATAGCTCTCCTGCAGCAGCAACTGCTGATATTTGTCACTATTTTTTTATAAAAAAACACAATGAGGCATAGAGGAGATAAATGTCAAGGAGTGAAATAACCATTCCTGTGATGTCATATTTAATATATTCTTTGAGAATATAAATCTAAAATATTAAGATAAAATTATTTTAATTTTAGAATACGAATAAAAGAAACCGAAAAAGTTGGAGAGGATAAAGTATATTCAGTCGCTAAGCCGGAAGATCAGCAAAGTAGGTAAGCTCTGAAAGATTAATAATAAATTTTCTGTAAATTTTTTTGAGTGTATGATTTAAAGTGTAAGTTGGGATTTTTAAATCTTCTGAAAAAAGACATGTTGGTGTATAAAATTCAAGCCATTTAGGAGGAGAATAAAATGAAAACAACTCCCTCATCTGACCAATACCTTGAAGTTAGTCACTTTTGGATACCCTTTCAGAAGTTTTACAAAGATTTGTGTACATCTGAAACATACAAGTGGTATCATTTTATACATACAGACCTGCAAGTTACATTTATTACTTATCTGGATATAAAAACTATGTATTTATACACTGATTTGCCTTTTTTTTTTTTTTTTTTTGATGACTATGTAGCTGTCCTTTGAAGTAAGGTACCCTAATAGCCTGGCAAGGTGAAAATTTTGGTTTTAGATAATGTTAATTTTAACATTGCCTTTCAGCAAACATATTGCTGAATATATTTTCACTGTGAAAAGTGCTGAGGAAAAAGCAATGAAAACCTGAATTTCTCATTTCAGTTCTTAGTTAAATCACATAAGTAGTTTCTTTTTTAGTTTGGGGAAATAGGTTGATGTCAAAATGCAAGAACAGTGCAAATGGGCAGAGTTAAAGTTGTATCTGACCATAGAATTTTTTTTAAAATTTGAAAGCATTAAGGTGATCCTCCATTAATTTTGTATATTTCTATGTGTAAAAGTATTTATAAAATTTTGCCCTATGTATATAGATGGCATAATTGTAGTATTTCTAAAGTAATCCTGAATTGCATAAACGTGCCTTGTATTAGTTAGGGCCACAAAGATGTGAGACCCAATTAGAATTTTCCCAGACTTAAAGCTGACTCACAATATAAGTTCAAGAGCAAGTCCCTTAACTCTATAATGTGGTAAACGTAATTTTCTTCAGAGGTTGTAAAATGTAATGGATGTTTTATTACTATTCATGTTTAGAGATGAAAGGCATTGTGAATTAAAACTTTAAAAATCGTGTACACACTACTGTGTAAGTGGATACTATTTTTTTGTACTGTTTAATTCTTCATCATTTATTCTCAGTATTGACCATTCATAGTATTCTAGTTAGACATCACGGAGGCTCTGTAGGAAATCCACTTTCTGGAGAAAGACTGCATTAAAAGTTTAGAAATTCAGAAGTATATTTGTTTTTGACTTAAATGCAAGAATTTTGTGAAATAATTTATAAGTGGATGATTTAGCCTTAGTTTCTGAAAAGATTTATTTTTATATTCAGTTCTTGGTGACTTTAAAAAGGAAGTCTTGAAGTTAGTTATCAGTGTATACTTGGGCTTTTATTACTCATTAGGGCTTTTATTACTCACGTAAAATGTTTGTTACTGACTAATATTTTACGTGGGATACTTTTATGTCTTTGCTTTCTAAAAGTATAAAATAATAGAAATTGATTCTACAGTTGATTTGGCAGAGGAAAGACTAGATAACAAGGCACTTAAAATTTTTTTAAAGTTTCTATTGTGTTGAAAATATACATAAAATTTACCATTAAAACCATGACGTGTACAGTTGAAGGTCATTAAGTACATTCACATTGTGGTGCAACTGTCATTACCCATCTGTCTCCAGAACTTTTTCTATCTTCCCAGACTACAACTAAAGCCACATTTCACTTTCTGTCTTTGTGGACTGATTACTAGTTTTTATATTACATGCATTTTCCGTATCTATTGCAATCATACAGTTTTTCCTCCACTGACCCGAGTAATTTTTGGTTATTAAATTAACTTTACATTTCTGGGTGGAACGTCATTTTGGTCATTGTACTGTATTCTTTTAACATACTCTGGATTTGGTTTTGCTAATTCTGTGTTCAAGATTTCATATTGGTATCCATTTTTGAAATTAGTCTATTTTAGTCTTTGTTAGGTTTGGAATCATGTTATACTATTTTCAAAACAATTTGGAAACTCTGCATCTTTGTATTCTGGAACAGTTGAAGAAGAAATTGCCTCCTAAAAGTTTGAAAGAGTTTCCCCAGAGAAGCTCATCCCCTCTTTTTTTTTGGAGTAGCACTTTTCCAGTTTCTGAATTTCTCTCATATTTTGCTTTATATATTCTGGTCATTTTGGTATTTGAACTAATATAGAGAATAATTCATTTTTGGTAACTCTTCCAAATGTAGCATAGAATTATGCAGGGTATTCTGATTTTGGCTTTTTCTATATTTGGCTTATTTCCTTTTTTCATTGCTGACTTTGTATATTTGTTGTTTTTTTCCTTTCCCCTCTTGATTGCGTTAGTGTATTAATTGCTGCATAACAAATTATCCAAAATTTAGCAGCTTAAAACAACAAATATTAAAATACAATTTCTGTGGGCTAGGAATCTAGGAGCAGCTTAGCTGAGTGTCTCCAGCCCAAGATCTTTCTCATGAGGTTGCAGTCAAGTTGTTGGCTGACGCTGTAGTCATTGCAGGATTTCACTGGATCCGAAGTATCTAGCTAGTAAGCTCACTTATGTAGTCATCGGCAGACTTCCAGTTTCTAGGGGGCTACTAGACTGAGGGCGGTAGTTCCTGGTTGTATCAAGTGGACCTTGGTCTGCTCACAACACGGCATCTTTCTTCCCTCAGTGACAATGATCCAAGAGAGATGAAGAGAGCCAGATCATTCCTGATGGAAACCATGGTCTTTTATTATAAAACGTTGAAAGTAATATCCTGTCCCTTCTCCTGTATTTTGTTAGAAGGGGGTTGCCTGGGTGGCTCAGTCGATTAAACGTCTTCCTTGGGCTCGGGTCCTGGGATAGAGCTTCGCATTGGGCCCCCTGTTCAGTGGGGAGTCTCCTTCTCCCTCTCCCCGTTTGTGCTCTCTTCCTCTCTCAAATAAATAAAATTTTAAAAAGAAGGGAGTCACTAGGTCCAGTCTACACTCAAGGGAAACGGATTACAGGACATGAGTGCTAGGAAGTGGAGGTCTCATTGGGCGCCCATCTTGGAGGCTGCCTATTCCAGATAGCTAATGGCTTATTTATTTAAAGAGATAGCTCTTGGATCTATCAATACTAGCAATTTTGTTAATTCATTGTTTTCTTCATTTATTTTTATTTTTTTCTTCTGCTTTTCCTAGGTTGGTTTTCCTTTTTTTTGAACTCTTTTTCTTTAGATGAATCCTTTTTTTTATCCTTTTGTTTGATAATGAAAGTATATAGCTTCAGCTCTGCCCTATACAATTTGTTTTTTAGACCCTATAGATTTTCCTAAGAGTATTTTTGTTTCACATGAATGACGTATATCTAGGCTGCGTACAGAATTCCTAGGTCATACCCTTTTCCTTCTAGACCCTGTGGACCTTGCTATATGATCTCTCAGCATGCCTTTTTGCTTTGGAGATGTTCTGGTTATGTATTGCCATGTAACAAGTATCTGAAGGCTTGGCTGGCTGCATTTTCATGATGACTTTCTCACTCACATGTCTGGTACTTGATTGCTTCTCTGCTTTTCCTCTCTTGCCAGTAGAGTAGCCTCGACTTTGTTTTACATAGTGATTCATGGCTCTGGGGCAATAACCGGCCAGGCTAATTAAGGGCTATACCCAGAACGATCATAGCATCACTTGTACTTTATATCCTGTTGATCAAAGCAATTACATGGCCTGCCCAGATTTTTTGTGGGGAGAGGAGATTTCATCTTTTGATGGGGGAGTACCACTGAAGTCACATTGCGGAGGAGCATATGTGGGAGAAAATAGTTGTGGCCATTTTTAGAAATTAACATTTCGAGAAGAGAATTCTGAGACCATTGTTTTTTCCTTTTTTAGGTGTCTTTTTTGTCTGCATGCTTGCTTGTCTCTAAAATTTTATGTTTTTAGTTAGATGTTAATAGTTGAAAGTAAAATAGCAGTATTTAGGTTACTAATGAAAGATAGTAGCTCCCTGCTGTCACTCTCCCAACTCCTGATTCCTGCCCTCCAGAAGAAGCCACTTTCATTTAACAATTTCTTTTGGTATCTGCTTCTAGATTTTTAAATAATACACTTTTAATATGACATCTTGACTTTTTACTTTTAGGTATATGTTGACTTTCTGGAAGATTAAAGATTTAGTGTTTTTTTTTTTTTTTTTTTTTTTTAACAGATTTTATTTATTTATTTGACAGAGAGGAACACAAGCAGGGGGAGTGAGAGAGCTTCTCCCTCTCTCACTCCCCCCAACTCTCGTTTGTGTTCCCTTTCTTACTGGCTGTCATGCATAGATCTTAAAAACAAACAAAACGCTCCTTTCCTGGTTTGCAGATGGCCCTCTTAATGCTGTTGTCCTTATGTGGTGGAGGGCTGAGAAGGAGAGGGAGTGAGCCATCCTGTCTCCTAAAAGGGCACTAATCCATTCATGAGGGTTCTGCCTGCATGACCTAATCACCTCCCAAAGGCTTTACCTACTAATACCATCCCATTAACAGCTAGGATCTCAGCATGAATTTTGGGGGGACACAGGCATTCAGTCCATAAATCATGCTTTTTTTGGTAAAATCAATATTTAATATTTGATTGATAAGTGAGCCATATATTTCCTCTCATTTCATGATTCTGTCACTTTTCCCAAACTTTAGTTTTGTCATCACCTCTTTTTTTTTTTTTTTTTTTGTTAAGGATTTTATTTATTTGACAGAGAGAAACACAGCCAGAGAGGGAACACAAGCAGAGGGAGTGAGAGAGGGAGAAGCAGGCTTCCCACCGAGCAGGGAGCCCGATGTGGGACTCGATCCCGGCTCTCCGGGATCATGACCTGAGCTGAAGGCAGTCGCTTAACCAACTGAGCCACCCAGGCGCCCCATTGTCATCACCTCTTAATATGTTCAGACACTTGAAATATTGTCAGTTCCATTTCTTAAAGATACTCCTTTTGGATCTTCTTTTCCCATACTACTTCTTCTTTATACTTGCTGCACATTTGTCCTCAATTTAATTTCACCATTAACCTGGTGAGAATTCTTGCTTTTCTTTTCTAAAATTTATTTTTCTGGGTATAGAATTTTAGGTTGGAAGCCATTTTTTTTCCTGAGAACATTGAGGGCATTCCTTTACTGCCTTCTAGTTTCCACTGTTGTTACATACATACAACATAGCTAAATCCAAGATACTTATCCTAGAAAATATACATAGGTAAAGTTTTTGCCCCTTTTTTCCCTCTCAGAAGTCTGAGCAAGGTATGGAAAGCTTCTGGTGCATAGCTTCTGAGCATGATAACCACCTACATTTTCTGTTTCTCAGGCAATAACCAGAGTCGGAAAGTTGCTGGCCTTACAGAGTTGTTTCCAACTAAGCTTGCTTCTGTTAACCAGTTCTGACTTGTCATAACTTCATTGCCTAAAGTCAGTTTTTAATAGCTCAGCAAGAAGAGAGTCGTCCAAGTGTAGGATTTTATTTCTGTATCTTCAGGTTATCTACAAACTTCTAATTACATTTAAAAAAATATTTATATACTGTGAAAGTGAACTTTTGAGACCATAGTTGTTTTTTATTTCATATGAGCTCAGGAGATGACATTTTCTTTCAATTTTGTTGTAAATATCTTCATTGTAAACAAAGTTGAGCTCTTGGGGTCCCTCAATGGGTTCTCAGGGAAAAATGTTTTTTAGCGTTTTTGTCAAATATGACTTTAGAGGGAAAGGTTTGATTCTGTTTTGGGACTAATTTTGGCACTCTTAAACATTAAATAGCTCTAATGTTAAAATCTAAATTGAATATGTGTCCACTGCTCAAATGTTATTCTTTCACTGCAAAGTGCTATTTTGTTTATTCCTTCATTATGAATTCTGGTATTACTAAAATTCTCTGAGAAACATGTTTGTTTTTCATGGGTGGTTTTGTGTGATTATAGAGCTCTCTGTGCATATAGGGTAAAGTCACGGATTCTTACCAGCACGCATTCTCTTGCACTTACCTGCAGTGAATGCCATCATCTGTACTGTTGTCCAGTTACTTCAGTTTCCTGGATTGCGTCACAGTTCAAGCTTAGTATCTGTGTGACAGGTCTTGGCTCATTAGGGTTCTGAATATTGTCAATCTGAATGGAGTATTTTTTGATAGACTCTCCTGTTACAGCTTTTCCTAAACAAAGTAAAGATTTTGCTGTTTAACAACAACAAAAAAACAAAACTAAGATCTAACACTAATGTTGGTTTCTTAAAGGGTAGTGTGTATTCAACCAATGTTGAGTGAATCCCTACTGTGTGTTTAGTGAATATATGTAGTGAATAGTGTTCTGTTCAGACACAATTCCTGCCCTTATTGCAGGCTTACATCCTAATACATAGGAAAATGTTACAAGATTCTCTTAATAGCAGTTAAGTGCTATAAATTGGCGGTACAGCATTCATTGAGATTAACAAGAGACCTTATTTGGGGAAGAGGCAGGGCCCAATATGAGACTTGAATAAGAGCTTGATTTTGAAAATGTGAAGTAGCATAGAGTCAAAAAGTCTAAAGAGGTTTTTAATAGTTAATAAAAGTACACAATTATTGTAGATGTCTTCTCAAAACTTTCACCTTAAAAGTTAGTTTTATAGAGGAGGATTTGAGAACCTTTATATTTTACATGAATGGGATTTGGGTTTTTTGTTTTGCTCTTTAAGTTTCTCTAAATGATGGTGTAACTTGATTTTTCTCTATCAGGACTAAGTAATTCCTGAAGATTGTGGCTTGCGTTTGAGGATAGGTACAAACTAAGACCGTAAGACGAGGTAGGGTACAAAACTATCAGGCTTTTGTTATTGGAAATGTCAAAAATATCTTGCCAAGAGGTTAAGTTACTATTGCTGGGTTTCTTTCTTTAAGGAAAGGGGACTAATGAAGTTCTTTACCACTAACGCTCTACTGGTAATTCATAGCCCCAATCAACACTTTATCTTTAAAATGGATTTTTATTGGAAAGACTAATTAAAAAATGTTTTCCCTTCCAAACTAAAATTACTACTTTGGAGTATTAAACTGTGCTGATCCTGGACTTTAAGTATATCAGTATTTCAGTTGAAGAAGCTAAGAGATTCATAGGAATTGTTACTAGAGAAATTTAATAACTTGCCTTAGGAACTAAGGTCGAGCCAACTGGGAATATGAATTCATTTGAATTAAAGAATATAATTTTGCTAATCCCAATTTGTTATTGAGTAGGAATATTTAATCTAGCTTATTTTTGTTTAATTAAAAAAAATTCATGGGACACCTGGGTGGCTCAGTCAGTTAAAACGTGTCTGCCGGGGCGCCTGGGTGGCTCAGTTGGTTGGGCGGCTGCCTTCGGCTCAGGTCATGATCCCGGAGACCCGGGATCGAGTCCCACATTGGGCTCCCTGCTCGGCAGGAGGCCTGCTTCTCCCTCTCTCACTCCCCATGCTTGCGTTCCCCCTCTGGATGTGTTTCTCTCTATCAAATAAATAAAATCTTTAAAACAAACAAACAAAACAACAACAACAAAAACATGTCTGCCTTCGACTTAGGTCATGATCTTGGGGTCCTGGGATCAAGTCCCTCTTCAGGCTCCTTGCTCAGTAGGGAACCTGCATCTCTCTCTGCCTGCTGCTTCCCTTCCTTGTGCATGTGCTCTCTCGCTCTCTCTCTGGCAAATAAATAAAACCTAAAAAAAAAAAAAATCCTAACTTGTTAAGTATAAATGATGTACATTTGTTAGTGTTATGTGCACAACAGTTTCAGCAACTCTATGTACAATATGTTATGCTCACACAAATTTAGCTACCATGTCACTATACCAAGCTATTAAAATACCACTGACTGTATTCTCAATGTGGTACCTTTCATCTTCATGACTTATTGCATAACTGGAAGCTCGAACCTTCCTATCCCCTTCACCCATTTCACCATTCCCACCCACCCCCTGCCCCACAACCACTTTTGTTCTCTGTGTTTATGGGTCTGTTTTGGTGTTTTTGTTTGCTCATTTTTTTTTTTTTTTTAGATTTAATTTATCTAGAAAGAGAGCATGTGCGAGGGGAGGGGCAGAGGAGGAGGGAGAGAATCTTAAGCAGACTCTGCGCTGAGCAAGGAGCCGCATGTGAGACTCGATCCCATGACCCTGAGATCATGACCTGAGCTGAAACCAAGAGTTGGACAGTCAACCAACTGAGCCACCCAGGTGCCCCTGCTCATTTGTTTAGATTCCACACAGTATTAATCTTTCTTTCGCTTAGCATAATACCCTCCAGGTCCATCCAGGTTATTTCAGATGACAAGATCTCATATTTCTATGGCTGACTACTCCATTGTGTCTATATGTTGACATATAGACATAAATATATAGTATATATTATACACAGACACACACATACACACCAGATCTCATCCATTCATTTTTGGTGGACACACTTGTTATTATCTCCATATCTTGGCTATTGCAGATAATGCTGCAGTGAACCTGGAATTTATACATCTTTTGGAATTAGTGTTATCTTTGTTGGATAAATATCTAGTATTGGAATTACTGGTTTGTATGGTATTTCTATTTTTAGTTTTTTGAGGAACTTCCATACTGTTTTCCAGTGTTTACACCAATTTGCACTCCACCAACAGTGTAGAGTTCCCTTTTTCCCCACATTTTTGCCAACATTTATTTTTCTTGTCTGATACTAGCCATTCTGACAAACCTAAACCTAAGGTGATGCCTCATGGTTTTGATGTGCATTTCACTAATGATCAGTGATGTTGATTGAGCATTGTGTTGTGTCTGTTGACCATCTGTATGTCTTTGTTCAGATCCTCTGCCCATATTTTAATTGGATTGTTTTGGTGTTGGGTTGTACAAGTTTTATTTTTTGGGTAATAACCTCTTATCAGGTGTCATTTGCAAATAACCTCCCATTGCCTTTTCATTTGCTGGGCAGAAACTTTTAATTTTGGTGTAGTGCCAATTTATTTTTGCTTGTTTCCCTTGCTTAAGAAGACATATCTAGAAAAATGTTGCCAAGGCCAAAGGCCAATGTACCAGAATCTTTTCTATGTTTTCGTTTTGGATTTCCAGGTTTTACATTTTGGTCTTTAATCCACTTTGAGTTTATTTTTGTATATGGTGTAAAGAAATTGGTCCAGTTTCAGTCTTTAACATAGAGCTGTTTGGTTTTCCCAGCATCATTAAAGTGATTATCTTGTCCTCACTGTATATTCTTGTCTCCTTTGTCAGATATTGCCCATGTAATGAGTGAGAGTTTATTTCTGGGCTTTCCTGTTCATTGATCTTCGTTTTTGTACCTGTACCATACTGTTTTGACTACTCCAGCTTTGTATTATATTTTGAAACCTAGGATTGTGGTACCTCCCACTTTGTTCTTTTTTTTTTTTTTCCCACTTTGTTGTTCTTTATCAAGATTTGCCTTGGTTATTCAGGGTTTTTTAGGCTTATTCTAGTTCTCTGAAAAATGCTATTTCTATCTTGATAAGAGATTACATTGAATCTGTAGATTGCTTTTAGGTAGTATAGACATTGTGACAGTGTTCTAGAGTGTAGCATATTTTTCGACGTTTATGTTGTCTTCAGTTTCTTCCATCAGTGTTGAATAGTTTTCAGAGTACAGATCTTTCACCTTTTTGATTTATTTCTAGGTATTTTATTCTGGCATATGTGGTTGTTAATTTCTTCCTGCTACTGTTGAGTGTATAGAAATGCAACAGATTAATTTTGTATATTGCAACTTGACTGTTCATTTATTCAAAGAGTTTTTTAGTGGTGTTTAGGGTTTTCTATATAACGTACCCCGTCATGTGCAAATAATGACAGTTTTCCTTTTTTTTTTAACCCAACGTAGATGTCTTTTCCGCTTTCTTGTCTGCGGTGGCTAGGACTTCCAGTTCTTGTGCATAATTTAGATTTTAGTGCTTAGAATGTAAGAAGTTGCACAGGTTATCATTAAGTAGACTTCAACAGAACAGTGAATTTTACTTTTGCATAGAAGGAAACTTAAATAACTTTAATTTGAAGTTTTTACCACAAATTGGAATTGTTCAGCATTGGGACAGCATACTTGTCCCAAAGTAAGCTCTTAAAAATGACGTCTATATATTAGGAGTTGTATTACATAGCTGCATTTAAAAATCTTAAACATCTTAATTATCTTTTAAATGACAAGCACAGTATATTAATAGTTTTGAGGTTAAGACCTAAAACTTTATATATTATGTACAAATGTCTTGTTACATGGAGGCTTAAAATACTTTTTTTCTCTTATAGGAAATGCACAATTTTGAGGATGAGTTAACATGTCCCATTTGTTACAGTATTTTTGAAGATCCTCGTGTACTACCATGCTCTCATACATTTTGTAGAAATTGCTTGGAAAACGTTCTTCAAGCATCTGGGAACTTTTATATATGGAGACCTTTACGAATTCCACTCAAGTGCCCCAATTGCAGAAGTATTATTGAAATTGCTCCAACTGGTATTGAATCTTTACCTGTTAATTTTGCACTAAGGGCTATTATTGAAAAGTACCAGCAAGAAGACCATCCAGATATTGTCACCTGTCCTGAACATTACAGACAACCATTAAATGTTTACTGTCTCCTAGACAAAAAACTAGTTTGTGGTCATTGCCTTACCATAGGTCAACATCATGGTCATCCCATAGATGATCTTCAGAGCGCTTATCTGAAAGAAAAGGACACACCTCAAAAACTGCTTGAACAGTTAACGGACACACACTGGACAGATCTTACTCGTCTTATCGAAAAGCTGGAAGAACAGAAATCCCATTCAGAAAAAATGGTCCAAAGTGATAAGGAAGCTGTTCTCCAGTATTTTAAGGAGCTTAGTGATACATTAGAACAGAAAAAAAAATTTTTCCTAGCTGCTCTCTGTGATGTTAGCAATCTGATTAATCAAGAATATACTCCACAAATTGAAAGAATGAAAGAAATGAGAGAGCAGCAACTTGAATTAATGACACTGACAACATCTTTACAGGAGGAGTCTCCACTTAAATTTCTTGAAAAAGTTGATGATATCCGCCAACATGTGCAGATTTTGAAACAAAGACCACTTCCTGAGGTTCAACCTGTTGAAATTTATCCTCGAGTAAGCCAAATACTGAAAGAAGACTGGAGCAGAACAGAAATTGGACAAATTAAGAAACTTCTCATTCCTGAAATGAAAATTTCTTCAAAGAGGATGCCATGTTCCTGGCCTGATAAAGATGAAAAAGAAGTTGAATTTTTTAAGATTTTAAACATTGTTATAGTTACTTTAATTTCAGTGATACTGATGTTGATCCTCTTTTTTAACCAACACATAATAACTTTTTTAAATGAAGTCACTTCAATATGTTTTTCTGAAGTCTCTCTATCTGTTTACCAAAGCTTATCTAACAGTCTGCATGATTTAAAGAATATGCTATGTCACACTTTATATTTACTTAAGGAACTCATGTTGAAAATAGTTTCTCGTTGAAAATTCAAATCTGAATTGTTTAAATAGGCTTATCCTGTACAGCATACTAACAACCATTGCTAAAGGGAGAAATAGGGTAGGATGGACAAATAAGATAGCGAAGTAATCAGATTTACAACAAATACAGAAATGTTAACCCATCCATGCTTCTTAGATGATGGCAATGTATCAGAAATGATACATAAGGTGTCTAAACCAGAATATCTAGTTCACTTGATTTATTTGCTTGAGGTTGATTTTATTGCTGGGGCATTGAAACATTCCGTACCAATACTGTCTTTTTTTTTTTTTTTTGGTCTTAGTATTCTGTTACTGCAGTGGTTAGTGTTGCAGTTATGTGTACATAGTTTTAAGATTAAAAGATGGCAAAATCCTTAAATTGTATAGGCCTTTATTTTGATGTGGCCTGAAGCCTTTGGCCAAATAAAGATGTTGAGTAGAGGTTTTAAATTCAAGTAGCAGTCTGAAAGTGATAAGGGGTTGCTTACATTAAGGATATTTTTGATCAAATATGCCTGATAACATTAATGTATTTTAAGATAGATTTAAGAGCTCTAGAATGTTTATCAACATTCATTCCTGACAAAGCTATGGCTTTTGGAAATATATTGTTAGGGAGCAAACAGTGAGCTTTTCAAATAGTGGTCTTACTTTATGGTTTGTGTTAATTTAACTTTTGGTTAGTGCTTTAGTCTTGCCAGTCAAATCAGTTCTCTGATAAAAACTCAAAAACATGTTACTAGCATAGTATATTGCTGATAAATTCCATCATTAGATTTAGGTGGCATCATGTTAGTCTTAAAAATGGCCTTTTCTGCTGTTTGCTTATGCTCTTGTCAAAGTACTAATAATTTACTTGTCTTGAATTTTGTTTAAATGGGAGCCTGTGTAGCTATTAAGTCAAATCCCTGATTAGTTCCCTTATTGTTACCAGGGACTGGAATTGTGCTTGTGGTGGGACTTTTGGTTTGGCCTGTTTGTCCATGGAAACGTAAGTAAAAGGTCACTTGTTTTAGTAATTCCAAATTGGATGTTGCTCTGAGATCCATTCCCTAAGAGCCCTATCTAATTTGGAGACTTTCAGGTCATTTTTAGGGAATCTCCTGGCCCTACTACATACAAACTACAATGAGTTAATATGGCTGTAGTTCTAAAATGCTTCTAATGTTTTATCTGCTGAGAATATCTTAACGCAAAGATGGCTGGCTGAATTAACTAAAATATATGATCCGAATGAGAATATAGAACAATTAACAATCATGTAGGCAAAGAACATCTGGAAGGTATTAACAGAGGTGGTGGGAGGAGCTAAATTTTTAGGTAATGAAATATAAATACAGCGCACTAACTTTAGACCAAAGTTGGTCGCCATACAAAAATGCCACACTTTTTGAATACGTAGATTAGTAAGCACTGAAATTTGTTAGCTATTTGTGTGTCAAGCACTTCATCTTTCTGAAATAAGTATTAACTTCTACTTTTTATACATAAGGAAACACAACCAAAAGTGATTTGCCTGAGGCCATACAGCCAGCATAAAGGAGACAATGTATTTTCAGTTTCTGTTGTCATGCTACCAAACTTTAAGCCAAGATTTTTATCCAATTAGGACTAATTTATGTCTTAAAAATCTATAGCTAAAAATTAGAACCATATACTTTTTTAATGTTTATTATTATGAACTGGGCCTTACCTTTTGTAAGTTGCCAGTTCTTAGATAAAAGTATGAATTTTATGTAGTGTGCATGAATATAGTTAAGAATACAAATAATACCTGCTGTTTTGTAATTCTTACCAGGAGGATGAAACTGTAAAATTTAAAGTATATAACCTTGAAATAGTTTTATGTATAACAAAATATATTTTAATAAACTTATTTTGCTATTTTATGTGCCTTGAGTGGCTTAATAAGGTGCTCAAACTCAGGAGTGGTTGCTTTGAAATTTTCATACAGGTATTGGGAATTATCTAAACTAAGACTTATGTCCTACAGCTTCGTACTAGAGTATTGAGATCCATTGATCACTACTTTCACCATTGAAAAAGCACTAGATTTTCACCAATGAAAAAGCCTTTTTACTTTTCCCCTATATCTTGATTTAAAACAAATGACCATACTTGTGTCACATCTTGCTTTATTTAACTCCATGCTAATTAATGTATTTAAATAAAATCTTAAAAGATTTTGACAGAAACACAGCGAGAGAGGAACACAAGAAGCAGGAGTGAGAGGGAGAAGCAGACTTCCCGCTGAGCAGGGAGCCTGATATGGAGCTCGATCCCCGGTCTCCGGGATCATGACCTGAGCCAAAGGCAGTCGCTTAACCAACTGAGCCATCCAGGCGCCCCAAGATTTTATTTATTAAGAGAGAGAGGAGGAAGCAGGTTCCCTGCTGAGAGCCCGACAGGGCTCTCAATTCCAGGACCCTAAGGATCATGACCTGTGAGCTGAAGGCAGAGGCTTTAATTCACTGAGACACCCAGGTGCCCCATGACTGTGTTCTGATACAAACCATCCTTTTTGGATCTTTTTAGTACCTAAACAATGGCTGCTGAATATTGAGCTAATAACTTTAATTCCTTAGGATCAATATCCAGAAATCAAATAGGGCAAAGACTTGATTCAATGGCAAAATTCCTCCTGAAAACCAAGTGGTTGCTGACTTCAGTTATAGTGTAACACTGAGCTAATGCAGTGCAGAAAAGAAAAAACCCTGGCAAATGGATAGGGAAACACTCCCCATCTTAATTTCCATTTATACTAAATTAACCCTACATACTAATTTCCATTTATACTAAATTAACCCTACATACTTCATTTTTTTTAATGAAGCAATGATAAACTTATCTTATTCATGTTCAGATACTGCCTGTTTGCTGGCCCTCTTGCAAGTCTTAAACACACTGAGATAAGCATATAAAATATTTAAAAATTTCATCTTGCAGAATTAAGAATTGTTTAAAAAATGTTCCCATTGTTTTGGTAATAAATAGTGTCTAAACTATTATAGTAAATAGAATACGTTAAGAATTTATTCATTAGTAGTTGGCAGATTATAGATTAGAAATCCATGATGGTATGCTGTATCTTGATTAATATGATGTAATTTAGAACTTACTCACACTTTTAAATTCTGTTGGTAATAACTTGGGACTAAGGGCACATCACCTGGCCCTACCAGGCATCTTATTTTCTCCATAGCTTGCTGCTTACAAAACTGTCAGAATCTTAGTCTCCTAGTAGTAGGTATATAGAATTTTTTAAAGGATTTTATTTGATAGAGAACACGAGCAGGGGGAGAGGCAGAGGGAGAAGCAGACTCCTTGCTAAGCAGGGAGCCTGATACAGGGCTCATTTCCAGGGTCCTGGGATCATACCAGAGCCAAAGGCAAATGCTTAACCAACTGAGCCACTCAGATGTCCCTAGAATATTTCATTAGACTTTATAACATGTCTCATAGCATAAAATAGAAACCAGTTAGTTATATGATCCAGTTTAGGAATATGTATTTTACATTATTTATAATCCTTTACAAATAAAAATAATACAACAGGTTAAATCTGTGAATTTAAGGAATCCTGGGTATAAACAAATTCAACAAAGTCCTTTAGATGCGATTTGTTTTGGGTTTACTGCAACACTTTTTGTTATATTGTATGTCTTGTAAATTCCAATAAGTCTGTCTGAAATCTCAAACATATTATTTCGAAGAGAAATTATTATGAACTGGGCATTTTTTGTTTGTTCCTAAAGAGAAAGAAAAAAACAGAGTATTAGTAACAAGTAAATCATAACATCTAACTTCCTGAAATGTTTCTTCTGGACAATAAATTCAACATTAGTTTGATAATTAAGACAAACAGGAATGAAAGCATGGGTAATTCATGACATAGCATTTGAGAAGACTTTGGGTATTTTGGGAAGCATGGTTGCAGAGAAGTCTTCTAGTGTAAAAAATAAATAAATCTAAGGAGACCAGAGATTGTAGTTGTGTTTCTGCCAGTTTGTCCAAATTGGAAATACTCAGTTTAAAGACTTGGTCTCTTTGATACCATAGGACACAGTGTTAAGAGTACAGGGGAAAAGCTCAAAAGAAGTCAATGAATTCCATGTGTATTGTTAGGGAGCCTTTAAAATTCTCAGAATGAAAACCTTTAAGTGATTACTTACATATATATAAAATGCAACAATGGACACATTTTTAAAATCAAGGGCTGCATCAATCTCGTCCATGAAGTATAGAGGAGTAGGTTTGTAGTGGTGAAGAGCAAATACTAAAGCCAATGAACTAAGTGTTTTCTCTCCTCCTGAAAGATTGAAGATCTTCTTCCAACTTTTCTTAGGTGGTCGAACACTGAATTAAGAAAATCTCTTATTAGATTACTTGCAAAGCTAGACTTCATGATTTGTTTTCCATAACTGGCTTCTACCATCTTCTTTGGGGATCTCTAATTTGCTTTTTACAGATCTTAACTTTTTTGTAAAATGTTATGGGAGAATGAACAGATAAGAACACCTATCAAAATTTTAAAATTTAAACAGCAAGACAATAAACACTTCTTGCTATTCTTCAGTTTTTCCAGTGCACTTTTTTTGCTTTGCAATTTTAAAATACCTAATGTTAAATTGAAATTGCTCAGAAATTTAAAAAGATGAACCAGATAAATACTGTATAAAATTAAATATTTGCTGCTTGCCCAGAATTTGTTGTAAATTGCCAATATGTAAACAAATTAGTATTTGCCATCAAGCTTGGAGATCCAACCTTCACATCCCACCCTTAAAAAACACTGACAGTGTGGAGAATATGTAGAGATATGTAACAAGAGGATCCAAAACTCAGTATAATTACAAACCTGAACATGATTCCTTCAGAGAAAGGATCCAAGCTGTCTACAAGCTCCAGTTCAGCATCACCTCCCAAAGTTAGCATTTGGTAATTTTCCTTTAATTTATTTGTTATTATATAAAAACCTGCCATGAATTCATTAAGCCTTTGTTTCCGAAGATCTTCATAGGCCTGTCTAAACTGATCTCTTTCAGAAGTAATTTTGTCCAATTCTGCTACCCGCTGTAAGTATAATTCTTCCTATGGGGGAAAAAAAAACATAAGAAAAACATCTATTCAGTTACTCTTCTGAGATGAGAGTTAATACTGCTGATTATATAAATTAAAATTCACAATTTAGGTTAAGGACTAAAGAATTTCTAAGTCATTAACAGTTTATTCATACCTTCTTTTTATACTCTGCAATGGCACCAAGATTTGGTTTCATTTCATGACACTGGGCTTCTAAAAGTGCAATTTGATTTGTTATAGAATCTGGGTTCTTGATTGCTTCAAGATCCTCTGGGCTTAAAACTGCAATCTCTTCAAGAGGACTATCTTCTATGGGATGCAATGATATTTTTGAAATCTAAAAGTTCAATTTTGATGAGGGTTAGGGAACAATTCATTGTTTAAAAAAATCAAATCACAGTATGACAAATTATCTATACTAAAACTATAGATACTAAGGAATTGTGGCTAATTTCTATAGCAATTATTTTTCAAAGGACAAGAAGAAAAATAGTTGTAGTGTTCTAAAGTGTTCATGCAGCCTTTTGTTAAACTCTGCATCAACCCCAGGGTGATAATGTTGACTAATGCAACCACTACCCAATATACAGAAATTACTGTATATTGTTCCTTACATCCCCTATAAACCTGAGAAATTATTATCTTTGGGAACTAAGAATCACAATATCTCAAAAATACAAAATAGAAACAAAAACACAACTCTTTCATAAGGGATATTTTAAAGTGACATTTAACTAAATGGCAACAATCTTACTTTTTAAAAAAACATATATTTTAAAAATATTTTACTTATTTAGTATAGAGAGATCACAAGCAGGTAGAAAGGAGGAATCAGGCTCCCCACTGAGCAGAGAGCAGGACGCAGGGCTCAATCCCAGGACCCTGAGATCATGACCCGAGCCCAAGGCAGAGGTTTAACCTACTGAGCCACCCAGGCACCCCCAATCTTACCTCTTTTTGCCAATATTTTATTTTAGAATTATGTTCAGCAATGTGACCATCTATTTGTTCGAGTTTCAGCTTAATACTAAGTGCATCTTTTTGAAGAGCATGTTCATTTTCTTGAATTAATTTTAGTTCTTGAAGTAGACTACGATGTTCTTTTTGGATCTCTGGTAAGGACTCCTAAAAAAGAAGAACTACTACTATAGATATGACCTTCCCAAATGGAAAGAATAGGTTTTTACATTACAGAGATGAAGAAATTAGCAATCTCTCCCTATGCTCCTTCCATTGTAAACGTTTATTTACGGAAAAGTTATAGTACTCCTATTTTTTTATTGTACAAATAAATGTTAATTACAGCTACACAAGTTTTAAGGTACTGAGTGATTACTATGCAAGGTACTAATGTCATATATACAAATCTTTAAATTGCTTCAAGTACCATTCACTCCCATCTCCAAATCTTACCTCTGCAGCATCTGTATTCTTTACGACCTCTGCTGCTTTGTCCTCAAGACTTTTCAGTTCTGCTGTTAAATCCTCTAGTTCTTTCTCAGTGTCTTTTATTTCTTTCTCTGTGCGAAAGACTGAATCTTGTGCTTTTTTAAGATTTCTAAACAAGCAAAACGATACATTAAAATGTGCTAACATGGGATTTGTTATCCTGCTTATGAAAGTTTACCAAAAAACTTCATGACATTGAGAGATCTTACTATCACAGATTTAAAATTTATGATTTACTAAGCCATCCTTGAAATGGTTTTTATGTTATACATACGCTTCTGGGATGTTGTATATTTTACTAAACTGAGTATAAATTAATGAAACTTAGACCATGAAGCAAAGTTGTCCATAGTATTATTATATTCTTGTCATTTTCTTATCTGATTAGAGATTCTTAAATCTCTACACCCATGAAGTTATACCTTCAAATAGTACCTTTAAGTCAGGGCAACAAGTGTTTGCCAAGGCGGGGAACAAGGACTGCCTTTTCCCTTAATAAAAGTTACTTCTATTTTGACTTGTGTGTTTAGACAAACTTCTGCTCCTGACAAGCAAATGGCTTATTAGTGCTTTATCTACCTTTGAGCCAAAGACACTAGAATAACTAGATAAAATTATAACAAATTAAGATGACAGTTATTTACATTTTAACATTTTATATATATATGTTCAATTTTAACATTTAGACTCAACATTACTCTAAAAATTAATTTAAAAACAGGCCCTATGAATGGGTAAGACAATGGAATAATCCAATTAAGTAAACTAAGTTACCAAGACAATTTTGCTAAGAGGTCTCATTTTTACCCCTTATTCTCCTAGATGTAGATCTATTTAAATTAATAACCATTTAACTACTCTAGAGAAATAAAACAGATTTTTATGTGCACACAAGTGAGGAGTTACAGAACTATACTTTGCCAAGGCATACACCTGTTTACCACTTAAAACACACAAAAATGATCATAAATATTTATAGGTTTCCCTTTATTAAAGTCCCATTAGATAAAAAACATGTTAGATAGGCTTAATAAGAGCAGAAATGTTTGAAGAACATGAAATATAAACCCGTTTTCCAATATGGAGGCAGGGAGAAGACAGGTTAGGGTAGCATAGATACTCTACCTGTCAGCAGTCTTGATTGCTACTTGAGCTTTAGTAATAGCAGAAGCACATTCATCTAATTGCTTATTTATTTTATCAAGTTTGTCTTGCTGGGCTTTGAGTTTATGGTTATTGATTTCTACGATAGTATTGTGTAATCTTATAACCTCAGCTTCTACTTTTCCAGCTCTCTTAGCCACGTTGTCATATTCTGAAATAAAAAGAACTCAATTCGTGTTTCTAGGTTCACACACACTTACTAGATGTAAATTTCTTGAGTCATATAACTTAATCTGATGTCTGCAAAAGAAATTTTAGACATTTGGGGGAAAGTGTATCTATCTCAAAAAAAAAAAAATAGAGCACACGACATCAAAACAAATGGTATTATAACCACACATGGGTAAATTCTCTGGCTTAGCCATAGCATAAGCCACTTATTAATGGCTTCATGTCCTCAGGCTCTTTCCAAAATCTACACAACTTGTTCTTAGGTACTTCCTTGACTATTTGACTATTATTCTAATGATTTTTACCCTTAGACTGTGTGCCTATTAACTGGCCTGTGGTAAAACAACAACAACAACAAAAACCCCTGTGGTTATTTTATTCTAACTTAAAATTCTCCTTCACGTGTTGTAACAAAGTAGGGGCGACAGGATGAACTGGCACTTTGTGGCACAGAAAACAAGTTACATTTCCCAGATTCCCTTATATCTAGGGTTCAGACATAATTTGAGGCCATTCAATTGAAAGAACTCACACAATTTGGAAAGCATACATGATGAACTGGACATGTTTCTACTGGCAAGCAATCAGAGAGAAATAAGCATTTTATTGGTGGCATTAGAAGACTGGCATCCAGTCAAAAGGCTCTGTGAATATTGTCAGGCAGTTGTACTAACTTGGACAGTGAATCACAGTAAGTGCAATGTGCTTCTGTTGCCGGTAGCTGCAGTATCACCTTCCCTGTTTGAGAGGACTTTCCAATTGTAAGAAGCAGTATAGATCATTTTATAGTTCTTTAGAATAGTTCCTGAAAGTATTCTTCATTGTTCAACCTGAAATTTCCTTTAGTCATACCATACAGAATCATACCAATGATTCGGTAAACAATTCAATGTTCTCTTAAACACACACATGCACTATATAAATTCCAATCACACTAGCCAAAGTGGATTCTATTTTTTTTTTTTTAAGGAGAGTATGCTCATGTACATGGTAGGTGTGGAGGAAGGCTACTGGGCAGCAGTGGAACAGTGGCAGAGGGCGAGAATCTCAAGCAGGTTCCATGCCCAGCACAGAGCCTGATGCTTACTACCCTGACATCATGACCTGAGCCAAAATCAACAGTTGGATGTTTAACCAACTGAACCACCCCAACAACCATCATATATGAATTCTAATCACTATACAATATAGAGAGAATGAAAGGTGACAAAAAGGTGAAGAGTTCAAGCTACTAAAAATACTTATAGGCACGCCTGGGTGGCTCAGTTGAGCCTTTTGCCTTCGATTCAGGTCATGATCTCTGGGTGTGGGGATCTAGCACTACAGTGGGCTCCCAACTCAGTAGTGAGCCTGCTTCTCCCATTCCCTTTGCCCCCTCCCCCTCCTTGTGCTTACTCTCTTGCAAATAAATAAAACCTTAAAAAAATGTATTTGCATCTAGAAAGGTAAACAGAAACATTGAACTAAATTATGGAAACAGAGTCCCATACAGCTTCTATAGGAGGTGCATATGGGCATTTGACAGAGGAAGAGGTAGGATTTACAAAGAACAGAATTGGATGAGGATTTAATAATGACTGCTTCTCCTCCACTGTCTCTTCTGTCAGGTAGGTTCAAATTCCAACAAATCTCCAAATCTTATAATTTACTATTTCTCCTATGTTTTTGTCCTACATTATCAGAGAATTCTTTCAACCCATCTTTTTTTTTTTTTTTTTATGAGAAAGCAAGCAAGCAAAGTGTGGAGAGAGGGGGAGTGGAGGGACAGGTAGCAGACTCCATGCCCAGCAGGGAGCTTGATCTCATGACCCAGAGATCGTGACCTAAGCCAAAAATCAATAATTGGGATGCTTAACTGAGCCACCCAGGTCACCCTCAGCCCATCTATTGAACTTAATTCTAACACTCACTTCCTTACATTTCTGAAATCACCACTTGGCTCCTAAAACAAAATAACTTCTGCCTTTTTTTTGGTCTTCAGTATACCCCTTTTATCCTAAGGATATTAAACATACACATTTAAAAGTTCTTTTTTTTTTTTTTTTAAAAGATTTTATTTATTTGACAGAGAACCACAGCCAGAGAGGGAACGCAAGCAGGGGGAGTGAGAGAGGGAGAAGCAGGCTTCCCGCCGAGCAGGGAGCCCGATGTGGGACTCGATCCAGGGTCTCTGG
Source organism: Spilogale gracilis (assembly GCA_004023965.1). Classification (NCBI taxonomy): domain Eukaryota; kingdom Metazoa; phylum Chordata; class Mammalia; order Carnivora; family Mephitidae; genus Spilogale; species Spilogale gracilis. Next base: position 63,084 of record PITA01000700.1, on the reverse strand, counting down.
GATCATGACCTGAGCCGAAGGCAGTCACCCAACCAACTGAGCCACCCAGGCGCCCCACATTTAAAAGTTCTATATTGCCAACACTAGCAATCCTCCCCTCCCACACTACTCTACTGATGGAATTACCTTGCTTACAGTGTCAATATTCTCTTAAGTCAAAATTCCATTAGGCTGCCTGCATGCTCTCCTCACCAGCTACTATGGGGGCTAGCACCACAACTTATACTTGGGGGATGGGCCAGAATGTCCCTGGAATGTTCCAACTTTCAGAACATTTTCTTCCTTGTTTTCAAGTTGTTTTTTTTTTTTTTTTAATATCTATAGTAACATGTCTATTAGAAGTAGGAAAAAAAATGAGGCATATATAATCTGTAACTTTGAAGTCATTCTACAACCACCTTGCTCCCTTTATTCTCTAGACATTAAATATTTTTAAAAATTTAAATTAATGTAAAATCAAACATTTAAAGATATGCTTGCAGAAACGGGTCCTTTAAACATTAATACGATCTACTGATAATATCCATTATTTCCATGAGAAGAGCTATATACATATATAGGGCTCTTATTAATAAAGCCAAGGCTTCCTTTTCAAAGAATGCAATATAGATTCGAGCAGTCTCTGTGAAAGTGTTGCTATAAATGACACATAATACATTTTTGGCTCTCATCTGACAATCAGGTACCGAGAAAGCAGTCACCAAAAATAGTATATGGTATTTGTGGGGAAAGAGGAGTGTGGGTTAAGTCAATGTGTCCACAATAACAAAATATAGATCCAAAAGAAATGTAAGAAAAAAAAAAAAAACCCTGTCAGATAATGCCACTTCCCTGTACATCACTCTTCAGTGGCTATTTTTCTTGGACACCTGGTCTATAAGGTCCTGCATTACCTGGATTCTTCCTATACTTTAGCCACTCTGGCTTCCTTGTGTTCCTAGAGACTCCCAGTATACTCCTGCCTCAGGGCCTTTGTACTTACTCCTCTACGATCTTAGAATGCTTTTTCCAAGTATCACAGGGTTAGCACTCATACTTCTTTTGGGTCTCTGCTCAAGTATCTCTAGTAGAGGTCCATTTAACCACTGTGACTGATTCCCATCCCCTGCCCTGTTAATCCTTGTTTTATTATCACTTAGCACCATCCAATACAAAATGCAATATTTAGCTCATCTGAAATGTGAGGTCCTTAAATAGATGGACTTCATTTTGTTAGATGCTTAATCATAAACAAACCTGGTCATGACCAGTAGCACATGCTATCTGAGTGACTATCTTACTGATAAAAATTGAGACAAAAATGCAGGACCACGAAAGTAAAAAAGTTAATATGGCAACTAGTGAATATTCAATGTGCATAAGTCGACATGTCTACTTAACATTTTTACCTCTTTTTCTTTTGGAAGAAACTGTCATTTTGGAGCATTTGGATAATTACTACAAGTCTACCCCAACTAGTTTTTTTGTTGGACAATCAGTATTTGTCCTCCTGGGCTCATAAACTGAACCATAACAGGAATCTTTCTTGAGGATGTGACAAAAGGCTTACAAGAGTGTTTGCTAGAGTCGCTAGCTAAAATATTTTAAGTCAGGAAGGGGTCTGTCATCATAATCCACCATGCTTTCCTCCCATAATAAGATGCATAGCTGTTTGAAGCCAACATGGGAAGAGAAGCAGGGCTGCTCAGTACATAATCACTGGATTTCAATTTCAACGCCAATTCTGGTACAAGCCTATGAATTCTTTTTCTTGCTTTATGATATTGTGGTACACTTACATGTATACAAGAAGAAAAATTTCTGGAAGGAAAAACATGTTTTCTAAGTTTTCAAACAAAAACTTTTTCTTCATGTGTACACCACTTATTTCCTGCACACTTTTGGTTAAGTCATACTCAGTTTCCTAAATCTAGAAAATAGCTATTATTTTGAAGGGGAAGGACTGGGCCAAATATAAAGTATAAAATTAAGAGCATGGGTTCTGGAATCAGACTGCCTTGATCCTCAATTCTTCTATCACCACATACTATATGACCTTAGGCAAATTATATAAACCATTGTATGCTTAAGTTTTCTTATCAGATGAAGTAGTTCAATACTTACTTTATAACCTTTAAAGACAAAATACTAGAAACCATGAACAGAGCAGTGACTTGCACAGATGTATGTGACTGCTATTTTTATTCTATAAACTGCTATGTTAAACATTTCAAACGTTAAGAAATGTTATTTTTAACAATCTCAAAAAGAAAAAAAAAAGGCATATATAAGCAAGCATTTATCTTTAAACATACCTGTTTTGAAAACCCTAACATTTTCTTCTAGTAATTTCTGCTTTTTTTTGTCAGGGGCTGTAGCAAGTACATTAGCTTCAAGTTCCTTAACTTGGACATTCAAATATTCTTCTTGCTCTGATAAACGCTACAGAAATGTTTTAATATTATAGGTCAATATTTTAACTTATTAGTAACATTTGCCTTGAACACTCTGAATGAAATAAAGACACTTAAAATCTTTACGAAAATACTAACAGAAAAAGGGCAGAAAACATGAACAATATAAAACATGAAAATGGCCAACAAACACATGAAATTTGTAATTCATCACAAAAACGAGTTAAAATACCATTTTTGGGTGCAGATTAGCAAACTTAAAATCTACTGAAGGCTACACTTTAGTGTTCAGACTTGGAAAAACAATTACTTGCATATGCTACTAAAAGTAAATCTATCAGAACCATCTTTTTGAGAACAATTTTACATTATGCAATAGTGCCTTAAACACTACACGCATGGGTAATAATTTTAAGAATCTAACCTAATAATTGGATGAGTGTATAAAGATATACTTTAGAAGGCTATGTTGTTTATTTTAAAGATTTTAAGTAATCTCTACACCCAACTTGGGGCTTGAACTCACAACCCTGAGATCAAGAGTATCCTGTTCCACTGACTGAGCCAGCTAGGTGCACCTGACAAGGATATTTTAAACACAGCAATATTCATAACATGGAAAAGAATTTATCAAACTGTGATACAAACAAAATGCTCAAATGCAGCGCAAACAAAGTAAAATTAAATTGGCTTGGAAAAAACCCACAATTTACTAAGAAAAGTTAGTATGACTCATTAAAAATCTACACATAATATCCATATCTACCATAAACATAAAGACTAAATATTTACATTAGAAAGTTAAAGGATATACATAAAAATTAAGGGTGCTACTCTTCTGGGTATTTTCTGCAAACCACTTTTTGTTTTTTTAAATAGTGGGGATGCACTGCTGTTTCATAATTAAGAAGCATTCTACTTTGAAAAGAGAATGAACATAAAGGCTCACATAGATGTTAAGGGAAGACTCCATGGAGTATAAATGGAAACCAAGAATAGCTGTGGTTAGAGCAAAACTGCAGGGCATTCAGTCTCATCCATTAGTACTCAGGGAAATGAAATCAAGACACAAGATTTCCACCTGGAGACCCACTCGCCTCCCTTATATTCTAAAATTAGAAGCAAACAACAAAATGCTTTTGCAAACTGTTATTGAATTCTAACAATTTTAGCTAACATTGACAAAAGAGTACCTGTATGCTTGCAGTAAATTTTTCTAGTGTATTCCTCATTTCTTGTTCATTATGCCTTAACTTAATTACTGCTTCTTCCAACTGTACTTTCTGTTCCTGGATTTGCACTGCTTTCTGAGAGTTGCTCTGCAACTCCAATTCCATCCTATTTACCTACAAAGAGTACCAGTGAAACAAGTTTACTCCAATGATCATTTCAGATTAGCAGCCAAATCAACCTAAAAATGAAGAAAACTAAAACTTGTGATTTTAAAGATTAGAATAAAGCCAAAAACCCAGTTCCAATTCCCAATCCCAAAGCTGGTTTGAGATGGTCAAACTGATTTCTGCACCACATTTGAAGTGCTATATTGTTATTTATTACACCAAGAAAATTTTAAGTGGAAGGACAGCAACTACTTCAAAATATGAAAAACAAAACCCAAAAAACTAAGGCACACCTTTATGGAAAAAATTCGGTATCCAGGAACACTGAAGTATGTTTTTAAGGAATAAAAAAGTACATGGGGATGATGGAACACAGGTTTTTTTCTAGATTTTGACATTCTCATATACTTGTGGTCATGTTAAGTGTATGTGGAAAAACATTAAAATGTCAAATGATGAGTGGTTAAATTATGAAACATCCATAGGATTAAAATGTAATACTAGAAAGATACATATGTTGAGCATATAACTTTTTTTTTTCAAAGATTTATTTATTTGATAGAGAGAAACACATCAGGGGAAATGAGAGAGGAAGAAGCAGGCTTCCTGCCGAGCAGGTAGCCCGATGCGGGGCTCAATCCTGGGACTCCGGGATCATGACTGAGCCCAAGCCAGAAGCTTAACGAATGAACCACCCAGGTGCCCCGAGCATATAACTTTCTAATTAATGCTTTATTTTCAGAGCTTTAAAGGGTTTTATATATATATTTTTAAAGGTTTTATTTATTTATTTGACAGAGAGCGATCACAAGTAGGCAGAGAGGTAGGCAGAGAGAGGAGGAAGCAGGCTCCCTGCTGAGCAGAGAGCCCAACCCGGGCCTGGATCCCAGGACCCTGAGATCATGACCTGAGCTGAAGGCAGAGGCTTTAAAGCACTAACTCACCCAGGCATCCTAAAGGGTTTTATATTTAAAAAAATTCCCACAGATTATGTCATTTATACAAAACTCAATCTGTTAACTTAAAATCTGAGTACACTTCAGTGAATTTTATAGTATGTTACACATCAATAAGCTTAAAAAAAGGTCTGACTATAGTTTTATTTATGCTGACCTCTTCTTCCGAGATTTCAACAACAACTGATGAACCCATCCTTCCTTTCATTACTTTGCTTCCACCACCAGTCATTGTACCTACAGAACAGAAGTCAGACTTAGTTGTCTCCCCCAACAAGATTAAATAAACTCAATGGCAGGAAAAAAATGATTATTACCTGACTGTTCGATGATTTGCCCCTGTAATGTCACCACTCTCCATCTTCTATCTTTTTGATATGCTACTCTTGTGGCTTGATCTAAGTTGTCAGCCACTAAGGTATCCCGTAAAGCAAAGTAAAAAGCTTGGCGAATTTTCTCATCTTTTATTTTAACTAAATCAAATAACCGAGGAGTATTTTCAGGAGTTTGAATTTTGGTCATTTTATTTGCCCACACTGTCATCTAAAAGTTAAAAAAAAACAAAAAAACAAAAAAAACCCCCATCATTTCAGGTACCAATTTATGTAAGTAATATACATACATGTGTAAGAACATGTACACAAGGTTCTGAATATCTGCATAATTATTATTTTACTATTATTTGAGAGAGTTACTGTAAAATTCTATTCACAGATGATATCGTATATAAAATCCTAGGGAATATACACAAACTATCAAATCAATATACAAAAATTAACTGTATTTCTATACACCAGTAATAACCTAAAAATAAGATTAAGAAATTCCATTGATAAGGTCATATTAATAAGAAAGAAAACCTCCAAAACAGGAATTTAACAAAAGAAACACAGAAACCGTACACAGTAAAGGCTATAAAATATTATGGTACAGATTTAGACCTAAATAAATAGAAGACATCCCCAGTTCATGGACTGTTAATGTTTAAAATTATTAAGATGGCAATACTACAATTGATCTATAGATTCAATGCAACCTCCATCAAAATCCCAGTTCTGTTCCCTTCCCCATCCTGAACCTGAGCAGCTGATCTTAAAATTCATATGGAAATTACAAGGACTCAGAATTGCCAAAACAATCTTGATATCAAAGAACAAAATTCAGGGTGCCTGGAAGGCTCAGCTGGTTAAAATCCTACTCTTGATCTCAGGGCTGTGAGTTCCAGCCCTGCACTGGGCTCCACCCTGGAGGTGGAGCCTACTTAAGAAACAAACAAAGGAACAAAATTAAGGGACTTCTGATTTCAAATCTTTTTACAAAGCTATAGTAATTAAGACAGTGTGGTACTAATGCAAGGCTAGACATACAGATAAAACAAAAGTCCAAAAACAAACCCCTTATATTTGATGGTCAGTTGATTTTTGACAAGGATGCCAAGTAAATTCAATGGGGAAAGAACAGTCTTCCAAACAAATGGTGCTGGAACAACTGGACATCCACATACAAGATAGAGTTATACCCTTTATACAGTATTATAAAATTATCATGGATTAAAAACCTAAATGTAAAAATGAAAGCTACAAAACTCACAGAAGGAAACAGAAGGCCAACCGCCATGCCCTTGGATTATGTAGTAGTTTCTTAGGACACATAAAACACAAGAAACCAAATTTTAAAAAAATTAGACTTTATAAAAATTAAAATTGTGCTTCAGAGGAAACCATCAAGAAAGTGAAGACAGCCTATAGAATGGGAGAAAATATTTGCAAATCATATATCTGGTAAGAGATTTGCACCCAAAATACACACAAAAGACTCTTTGAACTTAGTTAAGACAAATAAACCAATGAAAAATGGGCAAAGGATTTGAATAGTTCTCCAAAGAAGATAAATAAAAAGCCAATAAGCACATAAAAACATATGCAACATTAAGAATCAGGAAATGCAAATCAAAACCACGAGAGGGTTGCCTGGGTGTTGCAGTCAGTTAAGTTTCAATTCTTGCTCTCAGCTCAGGTTTCGATCTCAGAGTCGGGAGTTCAAGCCCCATGTTTGGGCTTCATTTCATGCAGGGTGTGGAGACTATTAAATAAACTGGAAACTTTACATGTTATGGGTAGGACATGGTACAGCAGCAGTGGGAAAGTTTGTCAGTTCTCCCAAATTAAACAGTTAACAACTGAAGCAGCAATTCTAATCCTAGGTATTAACCAAAGAGCTGAAAACATGGGTCTGCACAAAAATCTGCATATGAATGTTCATAGCAGCATTACCTACATAGCCAAAACATGGAAACAACACAACTATAAAGAAAACAACTAGGGTTCAAAAATCAATTTGCACTTTAAAATTAAATTATAGGTAATTATAGGTAACTTATGAATACCCACCTTATCCAAACCTATGAAGGTTGCAACTCCAATATTTTGTCTTTTAAGGAAGTTCACACAATCTTGGGCTGTATCTATAGAATCAACAACAATGTAGTCTAACGCATGACAACAGGATGAAATAGCAACATCATATTTTTCATCAATTGCTCCTAAATCCCCCTAGATAATTAAGAAGGGGAAAAAAAAATCAACGCATAATCAGTAAGAAATTAGGCACAGGATCATTTCATTATTTTTTCCATTTTTATTTTTCTTAAAAGATTTTATTTATTTGACAGAGAGAAACACAGCTAGAGAGGGAACACAATCAGGGTGAGTGAGAGAGGAAGAAGCAGGCTTCTCGCCGAGCAGGAAGCCTGATGCAGGGATCCCGGGACTCTGGGATCATGACCAAAAAGCAGATGCTCAACAACTGAGCCACCCAGGAGCATCTCATTACAATTTCTACAGACTTTCCATTAATTTTACTTGAAAAACTATACTTACGCATGGTTTAAAAAAATACAAAAAGGGGGGGGCTGGGTGGTTCAGTTGTTGGGTGTCTGCCTTCAGCTCAGGTCATGATCCTGGAGTCACAGTATGAGTCCCACATTGGGGCTTCCTGCCCTGCGGGAGGCTATCTTCTCCCTCTCTCACTCCCCTTGCTTGTGTTCCCTCTCTAGCTGTGTTTTCTGTCAAATAAATAAAATCTTAAAAAAAAAAAGGTACACAATGAAAAATGGGTTCCTCTCACTCACCCTTTCCCTTCTGCAAAAGCAATCCCTAGTTTTAACGTACCTTTAAAAAAATTTATAGATATGCAATTTGAATTTTTAGTGAGAGCACAAAATGAAAGAACTGTTCCATGAAAATGTGAAAATTTAAAAATCTTTCAACCTTAAAAGTATTATGGCATAAGCAAAATAAATTCTAATAAAATTCTTTATTCTTCCTTAAGAGCAAAAGAGTAGAATCACATTATCTTCCAAGAAATTAAGGTGGAAATCACCCGACATGAAGGCATGGAAGCAACTATGCTGAGTAATTTTCATTTGCCCTTATAAATCATTCTCTTTTTCTGCTTCCTTCTCTGCAAGGTTGACTCAGTAACTCTAGTCAGTGGATTAGTTCTCTAGCTTTAGAGAATGTGTTATCAGCTAGAGATAGCATGGTAGAGATTAAAGGGGCTGAAATGTTTTCCCCTTTTCCTCCTGCCAGCTTCCACAGCTATAGTTCCCTTCCCTCTTTCAAGTTCAGGGGCAGTAATGGTCTCCACTACTGCTAGTCTTGGGTTTCTATATTATCCCTTATTTCCCTACATTTTAGCCACAACCTTCAGTATAATGGTATAAAACACAGAATTTATCAAATTCTTATTTTTTAAAAAAAGAATAAAGTGGTTTTGTTAAGTTCCTTATCACAACTAGCTAGTTAAGAAAATGTTATCTGAAATTAAAAAAGAAAAAACTTACTTTTAATATGAGATAGCCCATACTACAAAGAATTTTATCAAGCCTGAGGAGCAAAGTGTTTAGAAAGTCTTTTAAAACTAAATTTCATGCACAGTAACTTAATATTACAGTTCTTTAAGTCAAAGGAAGTAAATTATTTACAAAGTTCTTTAAGAAAAATATATAGTCATTTCCAAATAAATCTACTTTACCAATCTTCCATATATTCCTGGAATCCTGCCAGATTTTTTTTCTTGAATTATTGCATCAAGGACTTTTCCCCTACTTCGATTCATTGCTAAGGAACTCTTTGCTTCTTCAACTTTTTGGAAAAGATCACGAACGAAACTTTTTAGTTTTATTTCTTCTTGCGTAAGTTTTTGAAGTTCTTTTTCTTTCTAAAAGTGTAAAGTGAAGAAAATGAATCCCCGAAGCATATGCCCAACCATAGCACAGAATTAGTTGTAGTGCCTTATAAAAAAAGGAAAAAGACCAATAATAAACATTTGAACCAGAACTAAACTTCCATCTTCCAACTGTTGGGTCTGGGTTTGAAAATATGGATGAGTTTTCTATCTTAAAGGAACATAAATTATTTCGGTCAATAATAAATAAGTGCAGTATGGTTCTAGTAGTTCAATGACTAATAGAATGAATTGAGCTATGGCTGTGGAAATCTGTTTGGCACCACATAGTCATGCATAAGTTTGTCTTAATTCTTTTTTTAACCTTTTCTTTTTTGGACACAGAAAGAGAGAGATCACAGATTAGCAGAGAGGCAGGCGGGAGGGAGGGGAGCACACTCCCTGCTGAGCAGAGAGCCCAATGTGGGGCTCCATCCCAGGACCCTGAGATCATGAAGTGAGCCGAAAGCAGAGACTTAACCCTCTGAGCCACCCAGGCAACCCAAGATTTTTTTTCCCCCCCAAAAGATTTTATTTATTTGAGAGTGAGAGAGAAAGCATGAGAAGGGGGAGGGTAAGAGGGAGAGGCACACTCCCTGTTGAGCAGAGAGCCCAATGTGGAACTCAATCCTGGGACTCCAGAATCATGACCTGAGCTAAAGTTAGACACTTAACCAACTAAGACACCCAGGTGCCCCAGTGTATCTTAATTCTTAATGTCCCCACTAATAAAAAAAATGGACCTTGAGGGCGCCTGGGTGACTCAGTTGGTTAAGTGACTGCCTTCGGCTCAGGTCATGATCCCGGAGACCTGGGATTGAGTCCCACATTGGGCTCCCTGCTCGGCGGAAAGCCTGCTCCTCCCTCTCTCACTCCCCCTGCTTGTGCTCCCTCTCTGGCTGTGTTTCTCTCTGTCAAATAAATAAAATCTTAAAATAAAAAAAAGGACCTTGGTATAGGACCCAGAATACAGGTTACTGGGCAGGACTATGGTTATACTGTGCTTTGTATTCTAAATAATGACACTTATATTTATTATTATATATGTATATATATTTAAAACCATAGCTTTTTAAAAAAAGATTATTTTAGAGGGAGAAAAATTCCCATGCATGGTGGGGGGACAGGACAGAGGGAGAGACTCTTCAAGCAGACTCCTTGCTGAGTATGGATCTCTCCCTCCCACTTGGGGTTCCATCCCATGATCCATGAGATCACAAAACTGAGCTGAAACCAAGAGTTGGATGCTCAACTGACTGAATTACCCAAGTGAACCGAAAATGTAGTTTTGAAAGGGAACATGGTAAGTGAATAGTACTACTGCTATACAAAAATGTCAGGCTGTCAACAAGAGGAACCATACAAATGTACACAAAAACCTAAACAAACTCTCAGTTTTTCAATCTCTTAAGTTAGAGCAGCCACTCTGTTTCCTGACATTCTCCCTATCCTCTGGCTTTAATTATTACCTCTACTAGTCACAGTATCAAGTAAAAGCTCAAGTTACAAATATAATTTATCCCCAAATAAACTGAATCACCAACAAAAGTGGTCACTGGATACAATTTAAGTTTACATGTAAATTCTAATTAGTCGTGACCAAGTGGTGTACATTTACTAAAATGAAAAAGACTTTATTTTCAGTATAATTTGTCTTCAAACAGCATTTTCTATTGCCATCTTACCCAATGAGACTCTGCATATTAAAGCTGTGAAATTCTTTAGAGACCTAATTCACTCAAGGATAAGAGCTAAGTTAGATATCTTGGATAGTTTAAAACAGTATGCAGTCCCAACAAAACCATATCTTTAAGTTCAAAATCTGAAAAAATATACTAAGTATACTAACATAATACAAAATATACTTCGATGGTTTATATATTCATTCTTACACATACATTTAGGTTTTTCATTTACCCCTACATAAATTAAATTGTCTACATTTAGATTTAGGGAAACACAAAACTTTCTTTTTGTTGAATTATTTTTGTGGAAAATACTAGTGGCAGTGACAGTGTCATTTACTGTTTGACACTTCTGGGGAGAATATACTTCCTTGATATATCTCAATTCATATCATACTGAATACTGAAATACTACTCCATTCTTTTGGGGAAGATTACGCTAAATAAAAAAAGTAAATCTAAATATATCAGCACTTCAGATGTTTAAATCAGAAAAAAAATATAAATATATAAATTGGTAACAAGGGCTGATAAACAATATTTCAGATGAAATACAGAAGCAAAGATTTACCTCCTTTAATTCCAGTTCAGACTGAGGGAGTTTTGCTTCTATTTCTCTGATTGCAGCTTTCCTTTCTTTGAGAGTCTCAGAAGCTGCAATTAGAGCTTCCTTGGCTTTACTTAATTGAGACACTGCAGTGTTATGACGACTGAGATAGATATCAAGCTCTGACTGGGCTACATCCATCTTTGAGCGTGCTTCGTTTACCAATTTGCTGAAATCCATAAGTTCTTTCTCCCGACTCTGTTAAAACATGGACTCTATTAAATCTGAAATACATTTTCAAACCTAAGCTGAAATGGAAACCATACACGTTGACTTCAACTTTAGAGATTCTACAAACATATAAAAATAAGTAACTCTTACAACTTGAATTGGACTAGTAGTTTTTGCCTAGTTGCCTATGTTCACTATAAAGTCTCTTCCCAAATAATTTCACAAGGGCTTAATGAACTAGATACAAATATGCTCATTTTGAAGATTAAACAACAAAAAAAGCGTAGTTCAAAGAAAAACTTGAGTCTAAACTCTAGATTCACAGTCTTTTCTACCCTACTTTACCTGGAACAGTAAGGTATAAGGACTATTCAGCAGGAAGTTTCCTCTGTTGAGAATCTGTAAATTTTAGAGGTTAGGCCAGGTAATCCTTAATACTAATTGTTACTTGACAAGTGAGCAGAAATTATGGGTTACTATAATCGACTGTCTAGAGAAGTACTCAATATACATTAGATGAGCAAATGTGAAAAACTGTACCCACAAAGTATTATATCATGAAAGCTACTGCAATATCTATTGCCATTTTATCACTTGGGCATCCTATTTGTAAAATTTGTAGTGCGGCATCAGAACATGCCCCTACTTCAAAACAATCTACTAAATCTGTAACTAAAAAAACCACAAAACCCAAGAAATCTTATACTGAGATATACAAAGTTTGTATAGAAGTCTGTAACTTATGTATGTTAGGCCTCATATATATATGAATTAACATATAACACAAGTCAAGTCAATTCAATGAATATAATTTCTACTCAACTCAGTTTTGTCAAAGGCTGTGAATATAAACTGAGATAGCTAAACTTTGTGGTTTCTACTCTTGTTGGGCAGATAGGACATATCAGTATGACCACCTCATACTCATTTTATAATGAGGTGCTAAAATAGCTAACATTTATTATTTCTAGGTACTTTATGTAAGAATATGTACATTTTATTTTCATGAAGATTCACAAGATGGTTAATATTTTCTTCCATTTTGAGAAGAGTACTTGGAGACATAACCCATGCAAGATCAGAGATAATAAATGACTGATGTAGGATTTCAACCAAGAACTGACTTAAGAGCCATGGTTTTAAACTATTATACAAGTGCTAGAGGAGAAAAGAAAGGTAGATATCAACCTGTGGTTAGTGTGGTTCCATGATTTTATAGGTGTCAACCAATTATTTTCTTGGTAACTTAAAGAAGAAAAAGACTATCTGATGAAATTGAGACACAGGAATGACATACATAACAAAGTATTTGACATGATACATTTCTCGCCATCACCGGGGAAAGTAGAAAACAAAAAGGAAAGAGTCTAGGCCATTTTTAGGAACATTAGATATTAGAAGCCCAAAATTATTCCAGCAGTTGTGGTTATTATGCAAAAAAATTAAGTTAAAAAAAATCACCAAAATAAACACCAACTGATAAAGAATCTTACTTCTTTTTCTTTCTGAAGCCCTTGTGTTTCCTGTTTAAGGCTATCCATAACTTCTTTTAATTTTTCTTCTTCTTTCTCTTTATCCTTCTCAAGGGCACTGTTTCGAGTTGTTGTTTCAATTATGATCTTCTCACTCTTGGCAGGTATACTTTTAAATTCTTCAACCTAAGGTTGTAAAATAAACTTACAGGAGCATATGCCTTTAGACTATCTAATATCATCAATATTTGACTTATTTAAAACCATTTCTTAGCATCCTCTAAGTCTTTGTGGTTTCCTTTGTAAATTAGACTTGAATTAGCTGGCTTTAACAGATATTTACTGCCATTTCTGTGCTCTCAATTTAATAGAAAAGCTAACTGTATAAATTCCTTATTTGTTAAGGAAGAAAATTCTCCCTAGCTGGCCATCAGGTCTCTCCTCCTTCTGCTCCATTTTCAGGCTGTAACTACCCTTCTACACCAGTTAATACACTCAGACTATATGGAATTTCCTAGACTGCCCCTCACAGAATTTTGCAACTTATCACAGATTACTTTTATACCCCCCTGGCATCCCTGAAATCCTAAAATTTTTCATGTCACCCTTCCAAAATCACCATGTAGGACAATATCTTATTGCATTAATACCTTTTGGTAATAACCACTTATTGACTTTTGATGTCTAAAAGCTAATACTTCTGTAAGTTACAACCGGCTTAGTCTGTCCAATTTAAGGTTTACTCTCAAATCCATGTATTTGTTTGTCCTGATTGCCTAGAAGCAGTTCAGTATTTCCCAAAATGATGACCCTCGAACACTGATTCACACAAGATTTATTCTCAGACTGAGCAGAAAGTATTTTGTAAACAAATGCAGTTGGAAAACTACAACGAAAGACTCCCAGCTGATTATTAGGGATCCCTAGGAAATTACGCATTCTAGTCCAAATTTCATTGTTTTTAAAGCTTCAGAATAGCTAATCCAACTCCTTATAGATTTTGAGCTTTCTCTTCTTCTCTCCTTTCCAAGAAGGAACTCCTACTGATACTCTTTAGTTGATTTTTGTTGGAGGCAGGTAATATTTTTAAAAGTCCAAAATACATAACCAAAATACCTCTTTAAACTATTACCCCAAGAAAAAGAAAACTATTTTACTGATCAAACAGAATTGCTAATTTGGTTAATATTTCCTTATTCATGTATGCCACAGAAAAATAAGCTCTAAAACTCAAAGCCAATGAATGCTAAGACTTACTTTTGGAGAAAAAAAAATCACTTTCAGAGATAAACCCTGAAACAGTTAATATTCAGAATCCCAACTCATTTTCTTAAAAATAAGGGACTGGCACAGCTACAAAAAATGAGAATTAGAACTTATTTTCAGATTCTTTCAAAACCTACCTTTTCTTTATCTTTCTGAAGTTGTTTCTCCAGTTTTTTGGCTTTACTTGAAGCATGTTTTAATTTTTCCTGAACTTGAACATCTTCCAAATCTAGCTGTGTAAATTTTTCTTTATTTTCCTCAATAAATTTTGTAATTTTATTCAGTTTCCTAGCAAAGAAAGAGAATTATGTCAATATTTTGGATACTCATTTAAAGACACGTTAAATGCCCTGCCTAGAACACTGCTGCTGTAAATGTGTCCAGACTCATATGAGATGGAAGATCCTACAGCAATCCATTTTCAAACTGATCTGCACTTTCCGCTAAATTTAAGGGAGCCATTAAGAGGTGATTATGAGACCTCCTTTGCCCTTCTAGCTTAAGCTAGATAGGAAGTACTACATTTTCCAGTGACTATAATGTCAAGGTATAGAAAGAGTTAAGTAGAAACTTAGGTGAAACTTTTTAGAGAAAAACAAAATCACGTAGGTAAGAGATACTGGTATCACCAAATACTCATGGAGAAAAGTCATGATAAAAAAAAAAAAATCTATCGAGAGTAACCTAATTCTACCTCAATTAGATAAGTGGACTGCTGATTCTTAAGACAACTAACCTGTCAGATCAAATACTTATTTTTGCAGTGATGTTTTGAGTTATTGTGCCTGCCACTAGGGGGCAGCATCATCTATTTTAAGATCAGTGTTGGACATTAAATTTTTAATAATCAACTGGATGCAGGGCAATTAAGTTTATTTTCTGTTTGGAAAAGGAAACCATTTTATATACTGGCAAAAGCATTACACTTATGTGCTGGCAGTAAGATTATACATAAACACACACACACAAAAACATAAACTCAACCCAAATACTTATAATACTTTTCAAAAAGATAATTACTTCTCTACATCTTTTACAGCTTTATTCTTCGCTTTCATTTCATTTGCCAATATACTGCTTTTCTCATTAATTTCTTTGGTATCTTCATGAATTTTTTCCTTCTGAGTTTCCATTTCAGCAATTCGTTTCTGCAGATCATAACTAGAAAGAAAAAAAAATATCAGAGAACCTAAAATGCCATTTCTAAAAATGTGTGATAACTTCTGATAAAACTAGCTGTTTTAAATGTTTTTTTATTTTTTTAATTTTAAGATTTTACTTGAGAGAGAGAGAAAAGAAGGAGAGAGAGAGAAAGAAAACGAGCAGGGGGGAGGGACAGACTCCCCACTGAGGGAGCCTGATGTGGGCCTCCATCCCAGGACCCTGGGATCATGACCTGAGCTGAAGGCCGACGCTTATCTGATTGAGCCACCTAAGCACCCAGTGTCTTAAGTATTCTTAACTGCAGTCAATTTACAGTTACTTAGGGCTATGGGGAGGAAACACAGAGAGCACTACAGCGTAAACCGGAGGGTCAAAGCTGGATAGACAAAATTAGGTTGGCTATTACATGAATTATAGAGAATACATATGTAGAATTATTAAATATGTTAAACACTGGTGAAGCCACGTCCCAAGATTCTTAAAAGTCAACTGTGAGGACTTCAGGGAAATGTGGGAGAGCAGGAAGATCCTAAGTTCACCTCATCCTAAGGATGAGGATAAACACCCACAGGTAAACACCCACACCATTTTCTGTGTAAACCCAGAAAATGAAGACTGGCAGAGCACTCTCCAGAGCTACATGTAAAGAAGAGGCCAGCCACACTGAAAATGACAGGAAAGGCGGAGCCGTGGTTGGGACTAAAGGGACCCTCTTTGAAGGAGGGGTGCCATGAGCATGAAAAAGAAGAGGGAAACAGACCCTCATATCAAGAATCCCAGGCATGGGGAAGAGGAATCCCTATAACATTTGGCTTTGAAAACTAGTGGGACCTAATTATCAATGGGGTGTCACATCTGGGACATTAAAAATGAGCAGGCAGAGAGGAGAGGGTAAGAGGACATGGAAACCTGACCCTTAAAGAGACAGCACAACAAAAAGCTGTATGGAGATAGGGCACAGAAGCAGCAGTTTGAAAAACTGGGGTTTATGTGAAAGAAATTTATTTACTAATCTCAGAGCATGTGTTCGAGGGGCAGACATCTTTAGAAGACTCTTACAGGAACAAAGGAGCTGGCAGGAGCCATTTCCTTCCTCTATCTCCCAGCCTAAATACTGGGATACCTGCATAAACCAGTGCAATGCCAACATTCTCCATTTATCTTGCTAAGAGTTTGCCCCCACCTCCCCCCATTCTTCTGCAATCCTACCCCCTCTAATAATATGCACTTGGCCAGAGCCCATCCAAAGTGGTGCCTGGCAATGTACAAGCAGGACAGACAGGAGCCAGCACCACTCCAAAGCGACACCTATCCTAGAGAGAGGGGAAGACTGACTAAACCCCAGCAGTGGGCTGGGAGCAGACACCTGGTTTGGCTACAGGCCCTACCTACCATGAAAGCTTCTCAAGGGACAACAGGGAAAGTGCCCTGCAGTTCAGTACTATTGCATTTCTGGCAAATGTCTCATCTGATTCAACTCAAGCTCAAAGTGGCCCCAGAATGGTTTACTAACAACAGAGGGAACAAACCTTGCCCAAAAGGCAGAGACAACTATTGCAGATGACTAGAATGAAGGCAAATGTAGCTTAGCCACATTGGTGGGGCACATTAACAGACACCCCTGCAGTGCCAAGTTCTGGTGAACAGGGAACACTGCATTACAGGACACTACAGGACCTCTTCTTCATAAAGCCACTACTTTCAAGAGCAGGAGATATAGAAGAACTTCTAACACACAGAAAAACAGAGTTGGTCAAACGAGAAAACACAGGAATATGTCCCAAATGAAAAAACAGACAAAATCGCAAGAGAGCTAACAAAACAGAGATAAGCAATATGCCCGATAACTTAAAGCAATGGTTATAAAGATCCTAACTGGACTTGAGAAAAGAGTGGAGGATCTCACTGAGACACTCAATGAAGAAATGAAAAAATGTAAGCACCAACCAGAGATGAAGAACTCAACAACCAAATTAAAATTACACTAGAAGGAATAAATAGAACAGAAGAAACAGAAGAATGGATCAGTGATCTGGAGAACACAGTAATGGAAAGCAATCAAGCTGAAAAGGAGAAAATAATAAAAATGAGTAGGAACTCAGTAACACCATCAAATATAACGACATTCGTATTACAAGGATCTCAAGAGAAGAAAGGAATAGGGGTAGAAATTTTATTTTAAGAAATAATGCTGAAAACTTCCCAAATCTGGGGAAGGAAACTGAAAAATAGAATTACTTCATGATCCAGTTAGTCTACTACTAGAATTTATCCAAAGTATATGAAAACACTAATTTGAAAAGATATAGGTACCCCTAAGCTTACTGCAGCATTTACAATAGCCAAATTATGGAAATAGCCCCAGTGTCCATCAAAAGATGAAGGGATAAAGATATGACGTAAGATGCCTGGGTGGCGCAGTTGGTTAAACGTCTGCCTTGGGCTCAGATCATAATCCCAGGGTCCTGGGACTGAGCCAGTGTTGGGCTCCTTGAGGTGGCAGGAAGGAAGGGGAACTGCTTCTCCTTCTCTATCTGCCCCTGCAGCGTGCTCTCAAACTCTTTAAAAAAAAATGTGATATTCACACACAATGAAATATTACTCAGCCATAAGAAAAAATGAAATATTACCATTTGTAACATGGATGGATCTAGAGAGTATAATATTAACTGAAATAGAGAAAGATAAACACTGTATGATTTCACGAATATGTGGAATTTAAAAAATAAAACAAAGGAACAAAGAAAGATAAGCCAAGAAAGAGATTCTTAACTACAGAGAAAAAATTGACGGTTACCCAGAGGGAAGGTGGGTGATGGGATGGGCCAAGGATATTAAAGGGGTATACTTATGAGTACTGAATGTAAAAGTGTTGTATCTCTACAGTGTATACCTGAAGCTAATATATATTAGAGTTAAAATGAAATAAAAATAATCAACTTTAATAATATGGTAAAAACCCCGAATTTAATGAATTCATTACATAAAAAGTTTTTAGAATTTTTTTCTACGTCTATTTTTCTCTAATATAGGAAAGACAGGGCTTAATGTCAAAGATAAAAACTGATAAATTAATGTACTTACATGTAATATTGACAGACATGATTCTTTTTTCTAAATATTTCATTTTCCAAGGTAAGAAATTCAATGGCAGTGTTTTTCTCTCCTTCTAAGGCATCCTTTTCCTTTTCCACCAGCTTAACTCTGTTTAACTACAAAAATTTAAAGTGTATAGATTATTCAAATAAACTTTATATGTACAGCTTCAGTTTCAAATATAACCCACATTAGACAAAAATATCAACTATATTAATAAAACACTATTTAAATGCCAATAAATATAAAATTCAATTTAAAACAGATTTCTTCAATAATTCTAACTTTAGTACTTGACTCAGCAGAGTGCGTTCAATAGACAAAACAGTCTGATTTGCAATAAGAGTCTATAGAAGATTCACCTTCTCTCCTCTGTGTTCATTTAGTATTTCAACTCGCCGACACAAGATTTTAATAGGCTCATTTAACCGTCCACAACCAATGATATCTTCTAAATATTCAAGCATACCCTCATCATGTTCAGTCTGGCCTTTTGGTTTCATCATAGCGATCTGCTCAACTTCACCCTTAAAAAAAAGGTTGTATTATGCACTTACTGTGTATGTTTATCCACATCATCTTAAGTGAGAATCAGAAACAATTAAAGCCAACAGTAACCAACAACTAAATGATGTCAGTCAGTAGTTTAATGAGATTTAATATGAATAAAAATGTTTTCTCCACTGGTGTTAAGAGTTCCACTTTCATAGGTGGTAAGAAATAAATACTTATACTCCCTTACATAAACTTACAAAACTACAATATACAGTCACATACACGTATGAGAGCCAAAGAAAGATTCCCAATCTAAAAAGTTCATTCAAAAAAAAAAGAAAAAGTATTAACTTTTCTATGAAGCAAAACTTTGCAAGAAATCACATAACCTACAATTACTTTGGCAACATTATCAATTGTAATAGCATAATTAGAGCCCTGCTCAGAAACAATGAATTTTCAAAAAGATCCTTCATGGCTCAACTGTCGTAGGCATCCTGTCCCAAGATGATGTATTATTAAACTTTCTCTATAAACCTGGTGTTCTGAGTACTTAAACAAGTGCTAGACTTTATAAGGACATCTCAAACTTACTTTCCTAACTTTCTAAAAATCAAGACCATTAAATAAAAAAGGAAATTACCTACTTATTACAAGATATCTAACTGATTGAAAACTAAAGATCATGGTACATATGAATTTGGAAAACTTTTATTTACAATCATTAATATAACGGCTTTGAAGTGTAATTAAAATTCTTAGATTAACATTATTTGTATGTATGTAATTTAATTACAAAGAAAAAAAGAAGAAAAATGCACTATTGGTAACCTTCAAGGCCGACTGCCAGGCAGCCATTTAGTTTCATGGTGGAGAAAATTTTGTCTGAACATGCTGAGGCAAAATGCTGCTGCTTTACTTCACAGCACAAGCTTGCTTGTGCCATTACAACAGAAGAAAAAGAGGCAAGCAGAAAAAATACATAACTTTATTACCGCAAAATAGTAAGGATGAAAAAAACTCAAGAAAAAATACACATAAAAGCACTTAAATATTCAAAATACTTATGAATAAACCTCAAAAATCTGGGATAAAGCCTGCTAATATAATGACAAAGTCATATTTACTAAGAGTTCCCACATAAATATAAGTTAAAAAAGCCCAAAACAACAAAAAAACAACTTGGGGCCTTGGATGGCTTAGTTGGTAGAGTATGCCACTCTTAATCTCAGGGTTGTTGAGTTCAAGCGCCACGTTGGGCATGGAGCCTACTTAAAAACAAAAAAACAGAAACAAAACAAAATGAACAAACACCAACTCTCCCAAACTTAAAAACAGCTCATTTAAATCTAATCATCGAAAAGCACAACTTCCAACATTTTTGTACACTACCACCCTTCTGTAGTTTAACACAACAGAACATGAATATCAAACACAAAGTAAAATGTTATCCAAAGAGCTTATTTATTTCTCTGTAAGCTTCAGTATATATAGTGTTTAAACCAAGTTAGTGTTTAAACTAAAATACGTAGGTATTTATGTAAAACATTTTATTCTGCTTTTAATCATCAGGTCCTTCCAAATGTCTGCAGTATTAACTTTAAGTCTTAGGATTAAACCTCGAATAACATCCAAAGTTTGGGATTATAAAAGGCAAATGCCAGCCCTTGAAGAAGTAGAGTCTTATTCAAAGTTTTTAATGAGGCAGGGTTTATCAACAGCAACATTACTGACATTGTGGGCTGGATATTCTTTGTTATGGGGAGCTTTGCTCGGCATCATAGGATGTTTAATAGCATCTCCAAGCTCCACACACTAGATGCCAGTAGCATATCTTCCTACCCTCAGCTTTAACAACCCAAAGTGTCTCCAGATAATGCTCAGTGTCCTGGGGAAAGGGATGTAAAGCTACACCCAGCTGAGAGCCATTGATTTGAGGTAGTACTCCTGAATTTAAAATACAAACAACAAAAAAATATCTGACATCTGATATTCTAATATACTGCCTAATTCAACTTGAGTATCTGAACACTTGTTTTAAGAGGACTGAAAAATTATGCCAAGAGAACTTATGGCATAAGTTATTACTTGAGTAGATATTTTTCAGATAGCCAGAAGTTAGGACTCAATGTAGCAGTTTACTCTGACAAAAATATTCCTAAAGGCAACACACTTTTCCTGGCCAAATTACTCAAGAGATGGAATAATGCTATTAGGAGACTGCCTAGCTTTGAGTAAATCATAGTGGTTGCTTCTTTTGGGTTACTTGTTCCTCCCTCCCCAGTTAAAATGATGGGTATACAGCTAGGATTTCTTTTCACTCTAATAAGGTTGCAGTCTGTTGAAAAGAAAAATGCTGAAGTTAAGACAAAGACAAAATAGTTCTATACAAGTGCCACATAACATTCAGTTTTAGATTATTATATGGCACTCATTTCCCCCCCTATCCAGTTATTATCAGATTAGTAGTACTGATTCAATAGGCTACTATAACATTTAGGCCTCTGCCTGTCACTTGACTGGTTAGGAATACTGTGGTACTCCAATGACAACCTGGGATCTTTCTTATGGCTCTATTCTTTGATGTCCTTTGCCTGCCTTACCACCTGCTACTATATGCTTTCTTCTTTTTCTGTTTTGCATAATTTCACATATACTCTGTGAGTTCACAATCTGTGCCTAGAAAACCATCCTCCCCCACCCCTCTGGCAAACATACCTATCCCATGTAAAATTATACAATATAATTTTAACTTAAGGCAATAAGCTCCATACATTTCAGAATGATTTTAAAGCATCGACCTAAGAATCATCTGTCCCTATCAAGGCCCTAAATCACAAATAATGGTAGCATGAAAAGAAAAAAAAATTCAAGTTGCTGTAATAATAGCATCTGAAGCTAGACAAATCCTATAAGGCCTCCAGTGATCTCTAGCTTTTACACCTTCAGTAGACTGAATAAGACTTTAAGCCTTTTTTTTTTTTGCTGTTATTTACTACTATAAACTTTCCTTTAAATTATATCGGAGACATTAAGTAACTGTAAAATACCAACTATAGTTTTTAAGAGTAACATAAAAATTGTAAACATATTTCAGGAAAATATTTATAATAACCAAGAGCTTAAACCTTACTTACTAAAGTAGGTGGCAAATCAGGATATTGTGATTCAGTTGAACCACTCTTTGAAAATCTATTACAGAAATACATTTAAAAAATCTAAGAAATAAAAAGGTATGATGCTCTTTATTCTTAATTCACATAGAATCCAAATCTTAGCAAACATGAACCATCAGAAACTCAAGCTGTATTAAAGCTTTTTTTCCTAATAAGGCCTGAAGGATTCTTACAATAAATATGGGCATTTGCATCAAAACTAAATGGCCCCCCATTTACTGGGCTCTGAAATCTTTAAAAAGATTTTATTTATCTGAGAGAGAGCACAGTGCCCACATGCTGGACCATGGGGAGGGAGAGGGACAAGCACATTCCCTGTGGAGCACAGAGCCAGATGCAGGGCTAGAGCTCTCCATCTTGAGATCATAACCTGAGAGAAACCAAGAGTAAAATGCTCAACCAACTGAGCCACTCAGATGCCTCTGGGCTTTCAGTTTTTATATTGTCTTTTTCAAGATTTTATTTATTTATTTGACAGAGAGAGATCACAAGCAGGCAGAGAGAGAGGAGGAAGCAGGCTCCCTGCTGAGCAGAGAGCCCCATGCGGACCCTGAGATCATGACCTGAACCGAAGGCAGAGGCTTTAACCCACTGAGCCACCCAGATATCCTATATTGTCTTGATAATCTTTTTTATTTTCTCTATTTTTCACTGTAACATAAATTACTGTCCTTTATATTTTGCTAATAAATTTTTTACTCTAATTTTCTCTTTGTCAGCTGTCAGAGGACAACAAACCAAATCACCAATGTTAGTATCTGTGTAAAATACATGTGAAAATAGAAAAGATAATGCTTTAGTAGGTGGACTGCTTGATGTCTACTCTGGTTGCTTAAGGGTACCTTTCTTTCATAGCTGAGGCTATTCAGACACTTCTGGGTAACTGATAGCTAAAAAAAAAAATCCCTCTTGATATAGCACAGACTAATTTCTACTGGCTAAAAGACTATAACCCAAATAGTGTGTATGACATGCCAGGCTTGGGAGAAGTATACTAGAAAGAAAAAGGAAGAAGAGATAAATTAGGTAACTCAGACCTACGTTAATCCATTTCCAAATTACTACACAAAAAGAAAAGAAGTCTTGGTTGCTATTTAAAGTTCTAATTCAGGTTTTATAATAATGAAGACAAATAGTATAGGAAATTGAAAACTTTGACAAAACTAAAATTGCCTTAATAGTTGTAGTTTTTAAGAGTTTATAAAACCACTCCTGAGACAGCAATTAGTGTAATTTTGAACTATCATAAAAGCATTAAGGTTATCATTCTTCTAACCATGGAGCAAACATACCCAAACTAAATCTCATTTATAAGTCAGTTACCATGAAATGCTACAGAGACCTAACAAAAGCCTACTTACTTGCACCAACAGTTATTACAATGGGACAAAGGTTTGAAATTAAGGTATATATAAATGTGGACATGTACAAACAAGAGAAGTACAATGGTCAATTATAATCAAACACTTTTTGAAGGCATGTTTAAGTGTCTCTAAGAACAAGAAATAGGGCTTAGCCAATTCTGTATCTTTTATATCATTTTAGCACATACACAACCTCATCAGGTACTCATTTGAATCAACTGATGAAATTTAAAATGGATTCAAATACTAGAAATGCCTACTTCAAAAAACTATTAAACCAATATAAACACTGCATAAATTTTTTTACTGTTATGGACTTCTTAAAAATCAATATTTACTTCACCTAGTTTAGATTACTTAAGCTGTTAAGCACTAACACTGGCCAGTCTATATGTTTTATTCAAACTAAGCACTTATGTTTTGATACCATGTTGTCTCCAAGTTGCCAGCCTCCCAAATCACAATAAAAGAAATGTTAAATGGGAGAGAAGATAATAAAAAAACACATTTTTACTTACCTTCAACTGCTTTAAAATTAATGCAGGAGTCTAAATTTTTGAAAAGGAATTAAATAAACATCCACAGAAATCATTGTCAGTCTCCCTCAAGTTGTTAAATTGGGCATCATTAGTTCTACCTAGTCCAGTCTCTTTCTTCTTCCTAACAAGTGAATTCCTAAGGTTCCTATCTGTAATCTTAATCAAATGGAAAACCTATTACTTGGTAAGTTTACCTTGATATTAAAAATGTTTTAAATAAAAGACACAAGAAGATTGTGATTATATGAAGACAAATGGCTTAAGCTTAGGTACTTCAAAAGCACATGTTTTACAAAGTTGATAGTTAAAAAACTGTTAATTACTTCTTTGGGAAGTTATGAATTTATTTAGCTTTCTTTATTATGGAATTATATAGAAAGGCTGCACCAAAGGAAAAAAAAAATACCCTTACAAGGGTTAAAATGCAGTCCACTTTATTTTGAGGAATCTTGGCAGAGGTATAAAATTTTCATCAATTATCCCAGGATGATAGTAAATAGCAAATAATAAACAAAAAATAAACATAAGAATAGCTTCCTGCAAAATACTATTATAAAATATAGTATAGAATGAAATAACTTATAATCCATAATTAACCAAAGCAAATCCTAGAATATGAAAGTACATATAATACAGTTAAATTTGATTAAAGACACACATACATACACAAATATACACACCTTTATTTTCACATTTATGTAAATTCAAATTCTGTCACGAAATGTATCTGCACCTGATTTCCCCTAATACTCATTTTTAAATAAGTTTGGGTTACAGAAGTATTACAAATGTACCATGCCTGGTAACAAAAGATAGTAATAGAAGTCATTCCAGAACAATGGGAACTGACTGAGAATACTCAGGCATCCTAATGAAACTTTCGGTATCAAATCAAAATTCCCAACTTAGTTTGAAAACAGTAGTATAAGCCATTAAAGAATATTAGCAGCTATTTTAGATCACAATATAGCTTTTTTTTTAATAATTATGCTCTTGGGAGGTTCTGGATAGAACACAGGAAAAGAAAGGAGCTTCAAATCAAACAGTAATTAATGTACCTGACAAAGTCATGTTTTACACTAATAACTTTTTAAAAGGTAAGACAAAGAAAAGGTATTTTTCTTATCAAGCAAGGCTGGTAAAACATATCTTTACTCAAAGAACACAGGGTCTCTAATAAAATTCACTTAATACCAGGTATTAGTTTTTTTATCCCTCTAAAAAGACTTCAGAGTTGTGATACTTCAGAATGACATATGAGTTACTTTCTGATCTTCCAATATTTAGTGGTTCAAGTAGGCCATTCTAACCAAAACAAAAACCAGCATGGTAAGCTTTTAGTTAACCATGCTAAGCGTTTAAAAAATATTAGTAAGGCACTCAAGTAAAATTGTCAAACACCAACTGTACAGAGTTTGTTTTTGTGCTATCTAATATTAGTACAGATAAGAATAAGAACAAAAGTAAAGTACTATTAAAAGATAATGAACCTTATTTAAAATATCATCTTAAAGGAAAAAACAAAAAATATCAATGGCTGTTATATCCCTGTCACACTAAAGCAGCACAATAATATTGGTGTTTAACATTTATTTCACTACGCCAATATTTACGTGCTGCTACAGCGGAACAAGTATGTCAGTCCATCCAAACACAAACTGAGCATCTTATGGTGAAAATAATTTTGAATGAATTTCCTTAAATTTCTAGAGCAGCAAATAATGATTCGCATCTTGACTATAGTATGTAAACCATGATGTGCTGCTACAGTACTTTAAGGCCTCAATATTACAGGATTCATCCAAAGGGGGAACCCCTCTAAACTTTATTGAGGGAAAAAAAAAGTAAGAAAAGTAAGAGAATCTCTTAAGTCTTTAATAAACTTACCTGTAAGATTAAAAATCTATTATGGTCCAGGTCAATTCCATGGCTTCGAAGAAGATTTCCAACATCCTTAAATGTTGTCTTTTTCCCACTTATGTGATAGACAGAAGTATTATCTCTGTAGGCGGTTCTGGACACATAGAAGTTACTGTTAGGAATGACTTCATAATCATCCCCTTCCTGTTTTGTGGAAAAACAAAACCAGAGAACAACTGTTGGTATTAAGTCACAGGTCTGCACCAGATTTCACTCTCTTCATATTCAAACCAATTCTATAGATTAAAAAGCTCACTGAACATGCATATAAACTGTTAATAGTTCTAAGAAATAACCCTTTCAGCAAAGAATAGTTTGCAAGTTTTGATCCCTTACTTTTAGATCACAAAAAGCAAAAAGCAAAACAAACAGAAACAAAACAAAAAACCCACCTCCAAACAAGTCTAAAAATACATTTGACCAAGAAAAGAGCATTTGACGACGGACAAGAATCTCACCATATCTTAAACAAACTCACCCAAATTATCAAGCCATGCTGACAGATTAAATTACTAGTCCCATTTTTAAAAAGCTGCAAGAGATGATCCAAGGAAAGGAAGGTAGTAATAGCGTAACATGGTTTAATCCCCCCCAATTTTTTTTTTTGGTAAACAATATTCCATTTAATGGAAGGTATAAAGAATTGCAAAGAACTGATACCTACATTCCTCCAATTTTTTAAAAATAAGATTTTAAAAAATGAAGTATAATATTAAAACCCGATTTCCTATTTCAAAATTATGGCTTTTAAAATTTACACAAACCAAACATAATTATAATAAGCAAAGAAATCAAACCTGATTTACTGGCAATCATTTTCTAGCCTAAATTGTACAACAGAAAAGCACAAAGAAACAAAACAGATGCCACCATGTAAATTTTATTACAGTCTCTTATATTAAAAAAAATAAAAAAATAAAAAACTTAGAAGCCAAGTCATGTCCTTGCTTCATTATGGAGTTTTCTGTATTTTTAGGTTCTAACCGGTCATTTTTAAGCCACGAATTTCCAAAGTTAGCTATTCAACAGAAAAGAAAAAAAAACCAGTACCAAAAGAACCGCGTAATCTAAATAGACATTCTACCTAAAACTGTTTTTCTAGAAAACATATTAACTTTAACTTTTCCTTGTTTTAAAAGGGTAGTTTTATTTACAAAGGACAGTTTAAACTGAAGCAAGAGCTCTTTCATATTACACATAATAATATTAATGTGAATTAAATAATGGAGATGGTAAAATTTAGTTATCTGTTACATTTTCAAATTTAGGTAATTTATCTGAAAGCAATAAAAACAGAACTTTAAAAATGAATCCAAAATTTATAGTGAAAGAATGCCTTGTTGGCACTCAGGATACTAAAACTGCTCAATGTTTTATTCTAAAAATGTTAAGTACTACAATAAATTACTTATAATTCATTCCCCTGGGTAAAAATTTTAATATTTTAAGTTTAACAGCTGCCACTACCACACTCAAAAAGAAAATATCGTTTTGGAGGTAATGAAATCAGTTTCTGGGGGGTAATAAAAATAAGGATCTGTTCTGCTTTAAACATACACTGATTTTTTAAAAGCCAATTTAATCCAAAAATAATAAATGCATAATGTATGGAAATCCTGGATTCTATGCTTGAAATTGCAAATGACTAAATACTCCAAAGTCCCTTACCTTATCAATTATCTTCTGAAAATGAACTTCTACAGTACAACTCTGAAGGTCCTTGTGTTCATCAGAATTGTGTATTAGTACTGAAAGTTTTTTAGATCTTATTTTTTGTGCTCGATAGCCAAACACAAAAAGCATAGAATCAATAACATTGGATTTGCCACTGCCATTTGGCCCAATAATACAGGAAAAGCGCTGCATAAAAAGAACAGGAAAAAAAATTAAAGTTATAAAGGTCATACCATACAACTGATTTTAATTTAAACCACTTGCCTTTTTTACTTGCAGCAAAACTATTAAGTATTTAAATAAAAGGTTTCATTTCAACTTGTTTCTTACTTCATGATCTCCTTTATCACAAGCTTCAACACTTTAAATAAGATATTCTGATTCTAACTCACTTTTTACAAAATTCATTCTAATAGAGAAAATACTTTCTTCAAACAAAAAACTCATCAATTCTACTCAGTGAGGGAAAACTTAACAGATAAAGAGGTACCAAAGATAACCAGTATAAACAAAAACTAATTTCAGTTGTTAAAAACACAGGAAACATACTGTGCTACCAATCAGGATGAACATGATAAAAAACTGATGTATCTTGTAATAAAAACACATGACCCTATAATAGTTACTTAAAATAGTCAAATACCTTATGAAAAGGTCCCAGAATTTTTTCCCCAGCATAGGATTTGAAGTTCTGGTTTACAATATGAGTTATCATAAGCCGAGGAGCTCCAGCTTCATTGGCCATTGCTGGAGGTGGTGGAGGAGGGATGCTATTCAAAATCTCTTCTAAACTTCTATTATCAATTTCCTCACTTGGTGTCTCTAGTTCAATCAAAGGAAAGGGAAAGAAAGCAAGGGAGAAAAGCGTGCATTAATGCAATTAGTTCGGAGAACTACTGCCTGTTTATCTTTGGAGAAATGTTATTTATGAAACCTAGAAATCTGTATTTTCCACTTAAATGTATTATCAAAATGAATCTCTCTCAGCTTGGTTTTATAAAGAAAGAAATTCTTAAAAGAAATAACCATCAGGATCGCAAAATCCTACAAAAATAAATATATTTTTTAGGAGTGAAAACACTACAACATAAAGCAGGTCTGGGAAAACCACAACAACCTGATTCTCTGCTCCTCGCCTAAACAGGTGGTTAAATCCTAAGGCTCTAGATCTAACTTTCTCCGTTTATCTCTGAGTACCTGGAACTTTAACTTTGGACACTCAAGAGGTCCAGCGACCCTGTCACGGGGTTTCCTAATGTCACCCAATTCCCGTACTCACAAAAGCAACGGTAATTTCGAGTACATTATCATCTCTTTAAACGCAATTTAAGACCACAAAAGTTAAGTTAGGGCCAAGCAACTTTTAAGATACAATCATATTAATTCTGTCTAGAAATCTGTCCACTAGCTATTGGCCGACCATGCCGGCTTCCGCGGAAATACAAGGCCACAAATTCATAACTAGCCACGTACTTGCCCCAGTCCCCTCCAGCACCGCTACACCGAAACTGCATGAGGGCTCCGATCTCTAAAAATTGCCAAATCGCTTTCTAGAGCTGATCTACGGGACCGACACGAGACCTACAGACGTTCAACTCCGCAGGCTCTCACCTCGGCGCCCCCAAACACCAGTCAGTCCCGGGTTCAGCGCGGACCCACCCCGGTCTCCCAGAGCGTTTTCCTGCGGAGTCGTGGTGCGGTACTCACCTGCGGTAGCAGGGGCCGGGGTGCCCGCGCGGCCGGGCGGGGGTTCTGGCTCCGCGTCGCTGCTGGTGCCGTCCGGGGACTGCGGCGGCTCTTCCCTTCTGCGCCGGGCGGTGGAAGGTTGGGTGCCTTTGCGGGGCATGGTCGCTGGGGCCGGGCGAGAGCCAGGGGCAAGTCAGCCCGCCGAGCCGCAAAATCGTACCGGTACATTCCCCGCCGAGGCCCGCGTCGGGTGGGTTCAGCCCCCATCCAATCCCACTCGGGGAAAAACTGTCCGCCCGTTTCCAAGAGCCCCGTTTAAAAAACGCCGCTCGACGACAGCGGGTGCTCGGTACAGGAGGCACAAAAAACCCAAGTGCCAAAAAGGCGGGATTCGTTTTAAGTTCAAATCAAGTGGGAAAAGCTAGACGTGCCTGGTTATCAAGCAAGGGCAGAACTCAAGTTCTTTTCATTTTCTTAATGCCCCCCATCCCCGTCCCCCCACAGAAGGGTTTTAAGAATCTTATCCTTTAACTTCCTAACGAAATAATTCCTATACGCCGGCATTTACTGACATTCCCACGCTGTTGGAGTTAGGGGAGCAAGCGCACAGACTTTGTGAGAAGAGTTCTATCAGCTTTAGGTTCGGGGGACTATCAAGTCCTCCTAGAGTAGCTAATAAAACTAACCCGCGGACTCGCCGCCCACTTTCCCCGCCATTTAGCTCCTGGCGCCGTTGACGGCCCGGGGCTTTCAGGTCTCCTCAACACCGTCGGACCCGGAAAGGCTGCCGGAGACTGGGGTCGACCACACTCGACTTCCAAATCAGGCGTAGGCAGCGCCTGCTCAATCGTCTTGGGGTGTCGGGGTTTGTGCCTCCCGGGCCCGTTGCGGAATCTTGTTGGACAATAAACTACAAAAGGTCACCAGTAAGGACTCAGACCCGGGGATTAGTCCCCTGGGAGAAGAGAGAAGGTCAGAGGGGCCCGGGCAGGGGAGACGCCCTTTCCCTGACAGAGACCAGGATTTCTGAGAAGAGATGCGTGAGCCTTAGAGTCTGCGTGCCCCGCACCCCCGCGGAGAGACGCTTAAGTAGTTCAGAGAAGTGGCGCCCGCGAGAAGCGCGCGGGAGTCCCGACTGCCGGGAGGCGGTCGAGGGGGGAGGGGTGACAGCGAAAGAAATCTCCCGGCGGCAGCCTCAGCCCAGAGCGGACTTCGGCTGCTTCAGCTTAAGGCCTCTACTTTCCAGGCGCCGCAGACGGAGCAGGAAGTAAAAGTGTGACAACCTGGCCAGGAAAAGAAGTACTTTACCTGCGGGGCAGTCCACGTACACCAAAGCTGGAAACCGTTGTATAACACCCCCCGCTCCTACCGGTGTTTCGACTCCGGGTCCTTCACTCGAAAATGGCGCCTAAAATACAAACTCGAACGGAAATTCGTTACAAATGCGCGCAATGCTTTCTGGGAACCACTAATTTGAAAAAAATGCGGCGATTACCGCCGCCATCTTCGGGTCGCTTACACGCATGCGCGAACTTCGGCGGGACTGTGGCCGCGGGGCGCGTTTGTACTAAGTGAAAAGGTGGAGCGAAACACTGTTTTGTCTGAGGGCTACGGCAACAGTATTTTTATAAAAATATTTTTCCAAGACACCCCAATCTGGAGAGTGTTGAACAAAAGGAAGAAAATCGGTAGGGCTCCACCCATAGCTGGAGGAGGGCTCAATCGCCCACTAACGTCCATTAAGTAGAGAGCGGGCTCGGGTGCCCCGCGGTGGGGAAGTATCGCGAGAAGAGAGTGTGCGTAGGTAGTAGAAGTCACTATGGTGACGGGGAGGTTGGGAGGATTCTTGGTAACTGGTTTTACCTCTGTGGGAGCAATCGCCACTGCTTTCCTGGAACTTCAGGTAAATCTCTTCACCTCTGGATGTGATGAGGAAGGGGTTTAGAAATTGTGGCCATCAATGGAACCCACCTTACCTGCTTTAACAGTGTAAGTGGCATAAAGCATCAGTTATTTTCTATCTTCCTGGAGGCAGTGGGGTTCTGGATGTAGCTTTCGGGATGCGAAGCAGGAAACCTGGAGTTTGGAAGTAGAAAGACGAACAAAAATCCTGGTTTGGTGAATGATTGTATAGTTTATACGTGATTGCCAAAATAATTACGAATTTATTGGTGTTAGGTCGTTAGTGTCACTAGTGAAAGGAGATACCGAGCTTTTAAAATCATCTGATTGAAAGATTCCGTACTGGAAGAAGTGATTTTTCCATGCCATCTGGTTATCTTCATGAGAAAATTATCGATCGGAAAATATTTCTTAAGTAAATTTTAATAGGTTGCACTGTGCAAGGCATAGTCAGGATTATTAAGCAAGTATGCCTGTTCCAAAAGAACTTAGTTTTGTTAGTTGATTTTTAACCTAGAGTCTGTGATCCTGGTGGTAAGGTGATTGAGATTCAGTGGAATTCCTAATACTCGTCCGCCACCCACCTTTCCCCTTACCCTCCCACCGTCCCCCCGCCCCCCGTTGTAAACGGAATTCTGTGTATGCATTTTTCTGGGGAGTTAGTTTCCTCAGAACTTTGATTACATTCTCAAATGTGGTCCTGATCTCCTATTATGTGGTCCTGATCTCCTATTATGTTAACCACTGGTTGATTTGAGTACCTCCAATAAGTATTTATTCAGCGACACGTAGGTAATTGACATTGAGAACTGGGAGCCTTTTTTTCCCCTTTAACTTTTCCATATCTTGGACCTGTCCCAGTAAAGCTCCGATAAATCCGCTTTATAAATGAATTTACGTTGCCATTCTAAGTAGTATGAGTCTTGCCTCAGAAGCGTAAAGTCAGGTTTGTGATTCTCAAGAGGGGTGCGGAGGACACCCCCTGCCAACTGTAAGAAGTTGATGAGGTTCAGAGACTGGTGTGGTTTGCAGGAACATTGACTGGGTACTAGAATACACATTTATTTTTTTATTTTTATTTTTAATTAATTAAATTTTAAAAGATTTATTTATTTATTTATTTATTTGGCACAGAGAGAGAGAGAGAGAGAGAGAGAATCACAAGTATGCAGAGAGGCAGGCAGAGAGAGAAGAGGAAGCAGGCTCCCTGCAGAGCAGAGAGCCCTACTCAGGCCTCGATCCCAGGACCCTGGGATCATGACCTGAGCCGAAGGCAGAGGCTTTAACCCACTGAGCCACCCAGGCGCCCTTAATTTGTTTTTCATCTTTTTTAAAAAGATATTTACTTTTTAAGAAATTATTTATTTGTCAGAGAGAGAGAGCACAAGCAAGGGGAATGGCAGGTAGAGGTTCCCCGGAACTAGGAGCCAGATACTCGCCTCCATCAGGGGACCCTGGGGTCAGGACCTGAGCCTGAGAAGAAGGCAAACACTTAAATGACTGAGCCACCCAGGCATCCCTATTTATTTTATTTAAATTCAAGATATTTAACATATAGTGTATTATTGGTTTCAGGGGCAGAATCTAGTGATTCATTGGTTTCATAAAGCAAACACCCAGTGCTCGTTACATCAAGTGCCCTCCTTAATGCCCATAGCCCAATAATATACCTTTATTTTTAAAATTGAAAAAAGATTACTGTTTTCATAAGACAAATTACAGACAGTAAAACTCAATGAAAAAATTTTTGGCTGCTAGGCAGATCAAGAAAATGTAGCAATTCTCTTTGAAAGCTTCTGGACTCTTGAATTTTGAAAGTTTGTAAACACTATAAAACCTGAGCTAGAAAGATATCAACCATGCAGAAAGCAAAGACTAGACCAAATTGAGTGGTGTAAAAGAGTCATGGAGATGATGGTGTAGAAAGATGTAACATGACAAAATCCCAAATCCCATCATTTTTTTAGCTACATGCCTGGACAGTTTACTCAACTTATTAATCTCTCTGAGAATATTTATTATAAAAATCAGTGTATAGTGTCTGCCTTATAGGATTGTTTATAATAGTCTAGCACACATGCTAAGCATTTGATATTACTGTGTTTATGACATTGACCTTATTAGGGCATGTGCTAAGGATGAATAATGGGATGTAAAGTTAGAAAGTCATTTTATGAAGGTCTTGAAAGCCAGATTGAGCATGTTAGATATGATATAGAGGAAACACTTATTAGAAAAATTTTGAGCTAAGGAATGACTTGGTTAAAAAAAATAATGGTAGTTAAATGGGATGTGTTAACGAGGAAAAAGACTTACATCAGGCATGGCTGTATTTGATTATTAGTGTACAGTCCTCCATGTAGAAGAAGAAGTACCTAGACAGTAGAATTGAAAAAACCCAGAACATTTGGGAGGGAGATGGAGAGAATCTATAGAATTTGAGAATCTATAGCTTCCATAGATTTTAATGGTTAAGAGTCTAACCACCTAAAGTCAGTGAGATACTATTCTTTGTTGGTGAAACCTGAACTAGTGATGAGGGGATAGAAAGAAAAACAAGGTATAGATAATTCCTACTTTTACTGCCTCTGATGATTGCTGTAAATAGCAGTAGGTCTTAACAACAGATGAGAAAGAAATGCAATTTCAATAAATCAATTAAGTGACCTATGGACTTAGATTTTAGTTGAATCTAACCATGCTCCACTCAGAGCAAATATTTTTGAAACAGCTTAAACCAGGTTGTATAATGTAGAAAAGACATTTATAGCAAACAGCTAGAGAGTAGGCTTAAATCTAAAGTGAAAGTGGGACACTTAGAATAAGTAAAGAAGTGATTTGAGAAGAGATTAGTATCACAAGAAAAAAGACTTGATTGATCACTTCCAATATTTTGGATACTTCTCATGAAAATAACAGTTTGATTATAAAAAGAATCTGGTCAGATTGGGATGGACTCATTTACAGTCATTTGTGAAAATACAATCAAGTCTCATCTTTCTGATCCAAAATCATCTACTAACAACCGTTATGTGTAATTTCAGGCAGTCTGAGAAAAGAACCCTCACTTTTTACATTAAAAGTGAAATTGTACCACATAGGAAGAAATAAAAATAAATTTAAGAGAACAATTGGAATTAGAATTCAAATCCACATTTGCAGTTCTTTAAGTGCATACTTAAGTTTTGTCATCATCATAATATATTATTTTTGTCTATCTTCTAGTGAGTTTCAGCATTTCATAAAGTCTGATATTAGATTTGTGAATAAATCTTTAAAAATATTACTCAAGTGTTTAGTTAATTGCAAGTATTTGGATTTATTGGATATTAACTAATAAATAAAAATGAATAAACATGAATTTATATAAGTAATGAATGAATATTTAGAGAATGTTGTTCAAGATTAATAAATTGGCTAGATCGGTTGGTGGAACATACAACTCTTGATCTGAGGGTTGTGGGTTCGAGTCCCAAACTGGGTGTAGAGATTACTTAAAAATAAAATCTTTAAAAAATGATTAAAAAAATATAATCTTTAAAAAAAATAAAATCTTAAAAAAATTGGCTATAGAACAGGAGAAATAGTAATGAATATTCCTCTTGATGATATAATATTATACATTTACATTATATACATTTTACATGTTACACATACACATTACACATATGCACCGTATACTATGTACATAAATACATTATAAATTATATTATATATTAGTACATGCATGTTATTGAAAGTCTCACCTATCTTTTTTTTTTTTGAAGATTTTATTTGTCTGACAGAGAGAGAGAAAGTGCAAGCAGGAGGAGAAGCAGAGGAAGAGAGAGAAACAGGCTCCCCGCTGGGCAGGGAGTCCAAGGCTCCACTTTATCCCAGGACTCTGGGATCTGACCTGAGCTGAAGGCAGATGCTTAATCAACTGACCCAGCCAGGCACCCTGAAATTCTCACCTATCTTTTTTTTTTTTTTTTTTTTTTTAAGATTTTATTTATTTGACAGAGAGAAACACAGCCAGAGAGGGAACACAAGCAGGGGGAGTGAGAGAGGGAGAAGCAGGCTTCCTGCGGAGCAGGGAGCCCGATGTGGGACTTGATCCCTGGTCTCCGGGACCATGACCTGAGCCGAAGGCAGTCGCTTAACCAACTGAGCCACCCAGGCGCCCCAATTCTCACCTATCTTAACACAGAAAAAATAGGAAGTGAGGAAGTGGAATAGTTTTTTGGGGAAAGACTGTTTTGAAAAATGAGTTTGCTTTTATTCATGTAAGTCGGGATTAGGAAAGATATATCCAGTGGGCAGCAGAGGCAAAGAATATAGCTTAGGAAAGGAAATAGGATGAGACAGTGCTATATGAGTAGTTGAAACATAAAAATAGTTTCGTTTTTTTAAGGTTGTAAAGTGAGGATAGTACCAGAAAATGTCCATTCTTAGACTCGAGGGAGGAGAAATAATTATAGGAATGCCTCAGGTAGGATTCTAGATTATAGGTAATAGAAAATCTAATCTAAATTGTCGTGAGAAAAAGAGAAGTTTTCCTTCACCATCATTTTATTGGAGTAAAAGTCCTGGGCCACCTGTGAAACAGTCTCTGCAAAGGGAATGGAATGTTCTAACTGGCTTAAGTCTCTCATGCTGGCTCCATTGAAGCCACATGGATTAAAAGTGGGGAAGCGGGTGTTCCAAAGAGAAAAATTCTTTGTGGCTAGGAAGAGTGAATATATGTAGAGTAACAAAAACACCAATTTTTACTATGAATAGCTAACAATTATATAATTTTTACTATGTTTCAGGCACTTCACTGGACATTTTACATACATTTAATTATCATAACCAATCTATGAAGTAGGTATTATTAGACCCATTTATACAGGGAAGGAAACAATACAATATCTGGAAGATCAGTAGGTAAAAGTTTTAATAAGAAGGGGATGAAGAGAGGCACCTGGGTGGCTTAGTTGTTAGGCATCTGCCTTTGGCTCAGGTCATGATCCAGGAGTCCTGGGATAGAGCCTGGCATGGAGTCCCACATCAGACTCCCTGCTCGGCGGGAAGCCTCACTCCCCCTGATTGTGTTCCCTCTCTAGCTGTGTTTCTCTCTGTCAAATAAATAAATAAAATCTTTAACATATACTCACACACAAAAAAGGAGGTGAAGAGCAATAGGGACTGGAGGCAATGAGAATGGTGATCTTATGAGAAAAATAACATTTATTGGTTTTTTTCAAATGAAGAAATGCATAAAGAAGAAAACAAAATTGGGCCATAGCCATATCACTCAGATAATCCTGTACTAAACATACAAATGTATAGGTAAATATGAACATGGTAAAAACTTCCAAGGGTACAGAAACATAAAATGATAATTAAAACCTTCCATTCTTATCCAAGTGCATCTACCCTCACAAAGGTTTCCATTGTCTTGCATATCTTCCCAGAAAAATGTTTTAGAATCTCCTAGCTTTTTTTTGTTTGTTCGTTTTTGTTTTTTAAAGATTTTATTTACTTATTTGACAGAGATCACAAGTAGGCAGAGAGCAGGCAGAGAGAGAGGAGGAAGCAGGTCTCCTGCCGAGCAGAGAGCCCAATGTGGGCCTCGATCCCAGGACCCTGAGATCATGACCTGAGCCGAAGGCAGAGGCTTTAACCCACTGAGCCACCCAGGCACCCTAGAATCTTCTAGCTTTAAAATATATTTCTTCTAACTTTAATATATATTCCTTTTAATTTATACAAAAAGGATTGTGTTATATTATACTGCCATACACTTTGCTTTTGTCATTTAATGTTATAGACCTCTTTCTATATTAGTACATACAGATTCAACACACAGATTCATCTCATTTTTAATTATTCATTTTTTTTAAAAAATGTATTTATTTATTTTACAGAGAGAGAGCACAAGCTGGGGGAATGGCAAGCAGAGGGAGAAGGAGAAGCAGGCTCCTTGCTGAACAGTGAGCCCAATGCAGGACTTGATCCCAGGACCCTGGGAGTCATGACCTGAGGCAAAGGCAGCTGCTTAACCCATTGAACCACCCAGGAGTTCCCATCTCATTTTTTAAATAGTTGCACAGCACTCTGGCATGTTGTTGAATGTGATTCTTTTATGCTAGTTGATGAATTAAAAGGATGAATTAAAGATGACTATGTATTTGAGATCTGAGAATCTCATGGTTTACTGGCTAGGATTTATTAGGCCATACTGTGAAAGGATTGTAAATACAGCAAACAAGAATAATATTAACAGTCTGGTTGGCAGGTTCTAGATAATAATCATGGCTAGAACTGCAGGGAAATGTAAATACCACAGCATATATATATACTCTTTAGCAAATGCATAGAGACTTTGGAGTGGGATAGGGGTTGAAGGTTTTCAGTAATTGAAGTATGTGGCCATTTGCAAGCCTGTTTTCTTTGCTTATTATATCTTTGAATCTGTCTTTGGAAATGGTGCGCCTGCCTGTCTCTTCTCTGACATGCAAGAGATCCCAGCTCTGGTCTGCAAGTGATTTTATGACAGGACAATCTAAGTAAAAGATCTGCCTTCCTCTCTATCCCTCCTTGCTCTCCTGGGAAGGAATCACAGGAGTCTAATCAGAACTATCAATTTAGAAAACTGTACATAAAAAATTACACTTTTAAAAATAGGGCCTTGGTAGTCATAGGCAAACCATTAATTTTAATATCAATACCCATGGGCTAGCCAATATTCAAATGACCCAAACAGAACTTGATGTAAATGTGCTTATGATCTAGCTCTTGTGATTTATCTATTCTTCATATTTTTGTTCACTCCTGAGGCTTGCCTGCTAATTCTTATCTATAAATTGGTAAGTTATGCCTTCCCTCTTTCCTGTCTAAAATTTTTCTCATCTTGTCAGTGCTTCTACCTCTTAGTTTTAATTCTTTTTTAAATAAGACTTTATTTATTATTTATTTATTTGATAGAAAGAGAGAGTGCAAGTAGTGAGAGGACCGGAGGGAGAGAGAGATAACCTCAAGCAGATGCTGTGCTAAGCGCAGAAGCCAGCTCGGGCTCCCATCTCACGACCTTGAGATCATCACTTGAGCCGAAATCAAGAATCAGGTGCTCAACTGACTGAGCCAACCAGGTGCCCCTCTTAGTTTTAATTCTTAAATATAATTCTTTTTTTTTTCTTTTTTTTTTTGTAAATCATTTAACCATTTTTTAAGTGTATAGTTCAGTGGCATTAAGTACATTTGTATTGTTACACTACTATCACCTCCATCTATCCACAGAACTCTTTTCATCTTACAGAACTGAAACTCTGTAGCCATTAAAGAATAACTCCCCATTGTTGCTCCTCCCTGCCCCAGCCCCTGGCAACCACCAGTGTACTTTCTGTCTCTATGAATTTGACTAATCTAGTACTTTAAATAAGTATTGTTCCCTTTGTGACTGGATTATTTCAATTAGCTTAATGTGAGTCTAATTCTTAAAATTAGTTAATTCTAGTTTCTTGGTTCTAACTCCATTCCACATTAGAAACACGTATATCAACCACCTGAATGTGTAATCTATGGTGAACATTTAAATTTAGTAGTTTTTGATAGAACTATACAGAGTTCTGTAATAAATAGGCTTATGTAGTTGTATATATATCTTGATGTACATTTATACGTATGTGATAAATTCCTATGACTAAGAATTCTTATATAATACTTCTGTTGAATCGTAGCTTCTAACTCAAAGTATAGCACAGATGTGTCAGATTGGCAGATCTTAGGCTACTTGCCTCTGTCTAGCTATAAGGAAGG
This sequence comes from Spilogale gracilis, assembly GCA_004023965.1. NCBI lineage: Eukaryota > Metazoa > Chordata > Mammalia > Carnivora > Mephitidae > Spilogale > Spilogale gracilis. The sequence goes on along the minus strand of PITA01000700.1, from coordinate 24,169 downwards.
CTAGAGAGGAAATAATATTTCTTATAATGGGAAAAGGACTCATAAGATAGGGCATTCCCCAAGTATAGGAAAAACAATCAGGTTTGGGGTGGAGAACAAAAGATTAAATGACCATTAGCAGTAATTTATCTGCCCTTCACTAATGTATGCGAATATCTGTTTCTCCATACTTCAGCACTGGGTTCTGGGTATTCTGTATTTATTTATTTATTTTCTTTTTGGGTATTCTGTATTTAACCACTCTGCTAACCAAAATGGTATCTAGTTGTTTTAGTTTTCATTTCTTTAATCATTATTGAAACTAAGCATTGTTTCATGTTTTTGATTGTCCACTGACCATCTGTATTTATGTTTCTGTAAACTGTTAATTTTAATTTCTGTTAATTTATGTTTTTCAGTGCCCTTGATCAAATGACTTCATGGGGGACTATGTTGTCTTAGTTATCCTTTGTTTCTATAGTATTGCCAATCTATCCTTCTCCATTGATTCTTTCTCTTTTGTCCCCAAAATACTGAAGTTTACCCTAGTTTAAAAGACCTTTATAGCTGCTATTCTATTTCATCCTTTAACCTCTACACTTAAATATCTTTATATGTACACTTATATACCTTTAACTTCTGCACTTATGACCTATGCCTGCAGATTCCATTTTAGAGTATGCAAGGATGATTCTAGATGCAGAGAATATAAGAATGAAAAAATAAACAAAAATTCTTGCACTTAGGAAGCTTACATTTTAGAAAGGGGAACGTTAAGTGAAATGCATAGTATGACAGATGACCTTAAATAGGGTATACAGGGAAGGCTTCACTGAGAAGGTGATTTTGGGGGAGAGATATAAAAGAGGGAAGAGGAGTAAGCCATGCACCTATCTGGGGGCAGGGATTTCAGGCAAAGAATACAAGTTCAAAGGCCCTGAGGCAGGAACATTTTTAGTATGTTAGAAGAAGTTTGTGTGTTTGGAGCAGTTTGAGTGAAGAGAGAGAGGAATCAGGTAGGGTCAAAGAATATTATATATTAGCACCTCCAGAGAAAGAAGAGTTGATGTTGTAGTCTTGAGTCCAAAAAATGGAAACTCGGGCAAAATTTCTGTGTCACAGTCTGGAGGCAGAATTCCTTCTTAGGAAACCTTATAAGGCCTTCAACTGATTAGATGAAGCGCACTCACGTTATGCAGGGAAATCTGCTTTACTGTAAGTCGACTGTTTATAAATGTTAATCACTGGGGTGCCTGGGTGGCTCAGTTGGTTAAGCGGCTGACTTTGGCTCAGGTCATGATTCCAGGGTCCTGGGATCAAGCCCCATATTGGGCTCCCTGCTCAGCAGATAACCCTTCTCCGTCTCCCTCTGCCTGCCACACTGCCTACTTGTGTTCTCTCTTTCTCTGTCAAATAAATCAATAAAGAATCTTTAAAAAAAAAAGTTCATCACTTCTAAAAAATATATTTACAATAACATTTAGACTAGCCCAAATAACTAGGCACTGTTGTGTAGCCAGGTTGACACATAAAATTAACCATTACAGTAGAGGAGTCCAGATTAAGAAAAGCTTTGAATACTGTTCCAAGAACTTTGTTTTAACTCTGAATGAGATAGGAAGCCATCGTAGTATTTTGAGCAGAGAAGTGCCACCATCTACTTTAAAACAGTCACTTTGGCTGCTGTGGTGAGTATAGATCATGAGGGGTTAGAGGCCAATCAGGAGGCTATTATATCCAAGCTAACAAATGATAGCACCTTGAACTGGGGTCATAACACTGGGGGTGGCAAAAAACAGATATTCTGAAGACAGAGTGTCAAAGTTTTGATTTTTAAAAGTTGGATTTGGGATGTGAGAGAAGAGTCAGTGATAATTCTAATTCTAATTCTAAGCCTGTGCAACCAGGAGAAAGGAATTACCATTTGCTGAGATGGGTAAGGCTGTGAGAGGAACGAAGTTAGAGGAGAGATCAGAGGTTTGATTTGGATCTCAAGTTTGAGATGTCTGTTAGACATTCATATGAGTTGTCAGATAAATTGTTAGATAGGAAATCAGGTTCAGTGGAGAGTTCTGAACTGGAGATATGAAATTGGAAGTTGTCACTATGTAGTCAATATGTTTGAATTTATATTAAGCCAGGAAACTGGGTGATACCACCATGGCAGTAGTATAAGTACAGGGAAGGTACAAGAACTGAGCCCACAGTTTAAGATTGGGAAAATTAGGACAAAAGGTTGGTGGAATTTATTCCTCTATAACTCTGTAGTTCCTTTTCCTTCCTAAACTGCCCATTGAAGTAAAGCCTAACACCCCAGGAGATTGAAAAGGAATCCCACAGAGTTCCATGTACTCTTAGGAAGATTGCCTTTTCCTCCCTTCCAAAACTGCATCAACACTGCAGACTACCTAAAAGACCAGTTCCAGAAAGAAGGCTACAATTTAAATTGATTATCCCCCCTCCCTTGAGAGACCATTGAGACTATTCCAGCATGCCTTATATCCATGTTTACCTCAATCTCCACATTCAAGACACTTAATTCCCTGTGTCGGTTTGTTATTGGGCTTAGCTGTTGATGATGGTAATTTACACATGATAAAACTTTATTTTCTATCACTGAATCGGTGGTACAAGACTGATAGGACTCTCCACAAGGTCAAGAATCTTGGCTCCCTGTATCTTGTTGCTGTTGTATACATGGCCTTGATGACATAGCATGGAGAGCATTACTCTTATTTTTCAAGTTTTTACTTGTCAATTATGTTGTGATTTATAAGACTTTCGTAAGAGTTAATAAAATGGCTTCCTTAGGTAACTCATTTACTTTTCATATTGCTGTTGTGGTTGACCACAGAATGTAAATCCCAGATTGGGCCACTGGGGTAATGATGTTGTACTATCTCCACATGGGTTTCAGAATTGTTAATGCCCTGCGTGGCCACATCTAATTTTGTGGGCAGATGGGAAACATAGTTTTATTCTAGGTGGCCAGGTGCACATGTACAGCAAAAATTCATCAGATTTTTCTACCTCAGAAGGAGGGATGAATGAATATTAGAGGACAGCCAGCCATTTCTACCATTTCCTACCATCTATCCCAAACACTTAACTCCTCTACCATTCTATCTTTTGGAACTCACAGTGTGTCATTGGCCAAATCTGCATTCCCAACCTTTATTCTGAATGATCCCCTTACTTTGGTGGTCTAACTTAAATCTGGTTGTTTCCTAAGGAAATTGCTTTCCCCGTGGCCCCTTCAAGAGGAAACTGTTGCCTCCCAGGATCCTGTGTGTCAAAAGGCCTTCTCACTGATGTATCTGGACAATTGATACTCTTTCTCTTCCTCTATAATTCCTTAGTCCCTTTAAACAGGTTTTACCAGATTAAACCATTCTCTATCCTTTTTGCAGTTAGTTGCAGATCTCTTTGTGATTTTTCCTCATTCAACGGATATTTTAGCACCTGGCTAGCTGTCTTTATCCTCTACTACTATTATTGTCATTATTCTCAGTGATTTCATGTCCACAAATATTCCATTCCAATCCCTGGCCTCTTACCTCCTTTTCCTCGTATACTCACTTTCACAGTCTTAACCTATCTTATCATTATCAATGTCTACATTCTCTCTCAAAATCTGGTATAATGGATACATAATAAAATGTATATTAAAAACTCCAATCTGAATCTTAGTTTTTTTTAAAGATTTTATTTATTTGTTTATTTATATTTATTTATTTATTAATAAATAATATTAATTTATTTATTTGACACAGAGAGAAAGAGAGAGTACAAGCAGGGAGAGTGGCAGGCAGAGGGAGAGGGAGAAGCAGGCTCCCCACTGAGCAAGGAGCCCAATGCAGACTCAATCCCAGGACTCTAGGATCATGACCTCTGGTGAAAGCAGATGCTTAACCAACTGAACCACCTAGGCATCCCTTACATTTTTTTCTTCTTAAGCCCCACAAATCTTGACCTATTCTGGACCAAAAACAATTTATCAATGATTTTTAGTAGTAAAGGCATATTTGCTCCCATCTATTTCCCATGTAAAATTGCAAAATAGATTGAGTTAGCTATACTGTAGAGATTTTCTTACTATTATCTCCCCCACCTCAGCCACTCCCTCTCCCCTAATACTATTGATTGGTCAGATCCCTGGTGACTGTGGCTTTGGGCAAAAAAAAAAAAAAGCCTCAATACAGTCCTTAGGCAGCTTTGTACTTCCCCAAATTGGCTATGCTCTAATACTTTTTTTTCTTTTAGTCTACTCTCCAGTCTCACATCAAAATGCACATATCCTTCATGCAGATGATCTCACTTAGACAGGATGTACGGGGGAAAATCTTTCTGAGCAAGGGAGAATCTTCCGAGTGTTGGAATGCTATGCTCTGATTTCTTGGCACCAGATTTCTGAATGGTTGCAGATGCCTTTCTTACCAAAATCGTACTGTCTTTACTATTTACATGGGATTTACATGGGATTTATATTTACATGGGATTATAATTTCTTTGGTGAGGAATTATTCCTAATTGTCTTGGTTTTCAGCAATTTGAAGTATTTTGATATAGGATACATCATGCTTTTGCCAAAGATCTTTTATGTTTCTGATTACAATTGTATATTCAGATTTTTACATATATTTTCTTATCTAGTTGTCATTTCCAGAAGCACGAATTTGTCTTTGTTTTAAAATCCTTGTAAGTTTGGTGAATTTAAATTATTATTATTATTTTTAAAGATTTTATTTATTTGAGAGAAACACAGCCAGAGAGGGAACACAAGCAGGGGGAGTGAGAGAGGGAGAAACGGGCCTCCTGCTAAACAGGGAGCCCAATGTGGGACTCGATCCCGGGTCTCCGGGATCATGACCTGAACCAAAGGCAGTCACTTAACCAACTGAGCCACCTAGGCGCCCCGGTGAATTTAAATTATTGTGAAAAAGCAGCTTTTTAAAGTACTTTTGCTCTTTTTCCTCCCCTATAATTATAGAAGGTCTGATGGAAGGGAGGAAAGAGTTTTGAGAAAGGTGCTAACGGTGCTCCTAAAGACCAAAAAGTAAGCCCTGGAAGGTGTGCCTAGGAGAGAACATATTCTTGCTCTGGCTACTATACATACATTCATACTTTTGAAGAAGAACAGAAATCTCCCTAAGTGAACTAACTGAAAGGGAAGTGTTTCTGACCCTAGTTGCATATCGGTTGACTATAAAACTTCAAATTTTTTTCTGTGGTTTTAACAGTCCCCCCACCCCCAACCTAACAAATTTATGAGCAGAATAAGTGAAAAAGGTGCCTTGACATACAGCTGTATTTGGCACTTTGTTGATCTAAAACTCTTCTTGGATTTGGGAGAATGAGCAGTTGTCTAAGGGAGGTTCACTGAATACTTAATCTATCTCAGCAACTCCTTTGATGTAGATAGCAGCAATTTTCTACTGGGCAAAAAGGTATTTTTTCCTTTAATTATACTTCCATTTCTTTTTTCTTTTTAGGTTAGTGATACTATTCAGAAAGATTCTGTAACTATAAATTAGGTTCAGACAATTTAGCAATTTTCTTGATTTATATAAATTATATAAGTATAAAAATATGTATGAGTAATTTATTTAAAAATTTTTAAAAAAGATTTACTTGTTTACTTGAGAGAGAGTGAGCAGAGGGTAGAGGCAGAGGGAGGGGAGACAAGTAGACACCCCACTGAGTGGGGAGCCTGATCCTGGACTCAGTCCCAGGATTCTGACATCATGATCTGGGCCAAAATCAAGAATCTGCTGCTAACCTACTGAGCCTCCTGGTGCCTTAAGAGTAATTTTTTTTTTTTAAGATTTATTTATTTATTTTAGAGAGAGAAAGAGAGGATCCATGTGTGCATGCATGGGCGGGGAGCGGGGACAGGAAGGGGCAGAGGAAAAAGGAGAGAATCTCAAGCAGATTCCTTGCTGAGCTCAGAGCTCCACCTGGGGCCGGATTTCAGGACCCCTGAGTCAGATGCTTAACTAACAGGCGTCCCAATTTATATATATATATTTTAAGTTTTTTATTTTCATCCCAATATAGTTAACATACAGGGTTATATTAGTTTCAGGTATACAATATAGTGATTCAACAATTTTCTTCATTACTCATTGGTCATCGCGTTAAGTATACTCTTTAATCCTCATCACCTATTTCACACCCGCGCTCCCTGAGCACCCCTCCTCTGCCAATCGTCAGTTTGTTCTTTATAGTTAAGAGTCTGTTTCTTGGTTTGTCTTCTCTTTTTTTTTTTCTTTGTTTGCTATGTTTCTTACGTTCCACATATGAGTAAGATCATACGGTATTTTTCTTTCTCTGACTTACTTTGCTTAGCATAATACTCTCTAGTTCCATCGACATTGTTGCAAATGGCAAGAATTCATTCTTTTTTATGGATCATTAATATTCATTATATATAATATATATTAAATATATAATTATGTAATATATGTCAAATATATAATTAATTATAAATATATATAATACATATATACACATACACCATCCCTTCTTTATCCATCTATCAATTTGCACTTGGGCTGCTTCCATGATTTGGCTATTGTAAATAATGGTACAATGAACATAGGGGTACATATTTCCTTTTGAATTAGTGTTTTGTATTCTTTGGGTAAATACCCAGTAGGGTGATTACTGGATTATAGGGTAGTTCTATTTTTAATTTTTTGAAGAAACTCCACTTGATTTATATCTTCCCAGGACAAGGTTATTTGGGGGAATATTCTTCTTTTTTCATATTTTTATTTGGCAATTATGATTTTTATGTAGCTTTTATAAGAGATTTATTACCTCTTCCTTAAATAGCTCACTTATTTTTCACCTTGCCACCCTGGCAACCATAACTTTTGGGCAGTGTATCTACCTCCAACAGAATGTAAACCTCAGATTCCAGAATTGAGGCCATTAAAATTAAGGCCTTGATCCCTTGATTAGACCTTGGGAATTTATTCTACTGTACCATTCAATAGGACCAATAATGATCTGCCATTGAGGGGTTCCCAGTTTACAGAGTTTTTTGATTTGGCCCTACGACAGCCTTTGGAAATTATTTACTCACTCAGAATTAGTGGTCGTCTGCACTTGTAGAACTGTTTCAGGCAGGTTATAGAGGACCTCTGGAGTCCAACCCAAAGCTTCCAGTCACTCCTTGGTAGGATTAGAACACTGACTAGTTTTCTTCTTTCCATATATTTGATGCCAACAGTACTAAAGGTTTTTTAGTGTCCTTGGAGTGCTAAATGTTTTGTTTGCTTTTATTTTTGTGTGTGTACATGTGTTTGTTTTTAATGCAGATTTTGTATTTTCCCCCAACTTCTATTTTTACAGTAAATACAGCCAAGTTGCATTTTAAAATTTTGCTGGACGTGGAGACATGAGACTGAAGATATCTCTTTTAAAAGAACCCAAACATATCCTTTTGATACTTATAAACCTTCTTTGCTCATCTATTGTTAAAAGTTTTGTTTCATATTCTAGTTAAAGAGTGGATTTTTTTTCATTCTTTTAATGGTAATTTAGCTAAATTGTTTTTGAAATATTTGAGATCATGTGTTGCAGGTAATTTTCCAAAGCAAACTATTTACTCTAAATCTTACTTTCAAATTCTTATTGACATTTTTCTTACTCTATTTAAGTACTGTGCTTAAGTACATAAAACAGAGTTTTTGTTTAGTCTAGTAGGATCTTAAAGAGCGGCTTTTTTTTTTTTTTTTTAACCAAATAACTTCTTTGCTAGTGTGATTTAGTATGTTTTCACTGAGTTCTGCTCTATTTCTTCATACTCATGATAAAGTGGAGGATAAGCTGGGGAAATCCGAGCAGTCAGACGTTTATTATTTCATGTGGGAAGGTAGTGTTTATAAATATTTTCTCAAGTGCATGACCCTGTGTTTCGTTAGCAAGAATACCCAATTATGTGTTAGGAAGATATGACAGGTCTCTCTACCTTCCTTCTTAGTTATTTAGATTAGTGCTTCTCTATGAATCAACTGTAGACTATTACAGGTTTGTGAAGAGATAAGTACAGAAATTAGAAAGTAAGAGGTAAGAAAATTTTGTAGCAATTTGACATTGTCACAACACCCAAATATAAGATCATTTTTCTAGTAATTCATTTTTTTATCTTACAAAATGTAGTTTTAAAATAGAGAAAAATGTGGTCCTTCATCAGAGATAGCAAAGCACTATTTAGACATTTGATCACATTTTTTAAATTTATACTATCTTACTTATTTTAAGTAAGTTGAGTGAAGATATAATTCCTTGAGTTGAGTGAAGATATAATTCCTTTGATTTCTCTTTTCAAAGTGTTCCCTCAAGTGTTCACACCACATACAGTCTTACAGATTTTGACTGTGTCTGTTGCCTGCTTTTACCTTTTCAAGTTGAAGAGTAACAGTTTTTTAAACTTTCTTAATCTGTCAGTCCCTTCATTTCTTCCATATTCTTAGTTGACCTATTAGGTGGAAGGTACATCACGCACGTCCAGTGTGCACTTACAGCAATTTATATAAGAATAAACTTAATGTTTTTTGTTTCAGAATGGTGTGCCATGTGTATTTTCTTCCTTTCTTGATTTTATCTAACATTCTCCCTTTCTAATGTTAGGTTTTATGTAATATTGTTTAGACTATAGCAATTATATTGGAACAATTTTGTCTATAATGGTCTCGTGATATTCAAGTACTTTTGTTTAGATTATAAATTGAATATTCCAATGCTACTTTGTTACTTACTTTTGCAGACTCTTAAGATCTTCCTATAATTTCTCTTTACCTTTTTGGCTATTTGCTTAATATATCATTTTAAAATATTAAATCTTAGTACATTTCAGCATAATTATAGCACATTGTTTCTTTTTCCTTGGAGTTTATTGATTATTTAGATAAGCCAATAAAAAGCACTAGTGAGAAGAGGAGGATGTAAAAGGATTATACAATAATAGCCAGAGAACAGACAACCCAACTAGGAATGATCTGGTAATACAGATACCCAGGTATATGAAAGAGAAAGGTTGCTCTTAAAGGACAAACTGAAATGCCTTCTCCATATACACAGTTCTGCTAGGGTAAGCAGCCTGTTCTCATGGAGGAACAGAGGGCTGCTTGAGCACCTCAATTTATGGAAATCAGAGACCGAAAAAAATGGGTTAAATAAAGTAGGAATTTTGGGGTTCTTGGCTTATCCAGTGCTATGCGTCGTGTAGATGCAGTAAATTATAATTGAATTGTTTTCTGAGTTTAATGTCAAAAAGTTTGGTAAGATTTTAGTTTTGTCAGATAAGCTCTAGGTTTTTTTCTAGGTAAATAGTTATTATAATGTATAATTTAAGAAGGTATTTTACTGTTAGATTTCAGTCTTCTTTTAATAGTGGATTTTTTTAACTTTTCAAAATAATACATATTTCTTCTAATATGATATAGATCTATGTAGATTTAAACATTATAGTTCACTTTTCTTCTCACCTATCCCCCAACAGTTTAGTGTATATCTTTTTATGCCTTTTGATCTATTAGATGTCTTTGTTTATCTTTTGGCCTTTTTTATGGAATCTTTTGTAACACAATTTTAAAAATTTTCATGTTGTCAGATCTTTCTTTTTTTCCTCTTTTGGCATGTGGATTTCTTGCTTTCTTTTCCATTCTTTCAACTATCTTGATAGATGCTTGTTTTCCTTTATATAAAAATATGAAAGTCATGAAATGAAAAGTGCATTTAGAAGCTTGAAACATTTGACCCTATTTTATCTTTTTCTTATAATTTGCATCTGCAAATTATTTTATTAAGATTTAAGGTTTTTGTGTTTATGTCTCCTTAACATGGTGACACATCAAGAATTAGTAAGCTGTGTGGGCTGGACTACTGCTGAAGAACTGTATTCATGTAGTGATGACCACCAGATAGTGAAGTGGAACTTGTTAACCAGCGAAACAAGTCAAATAGTAAAGCTTCCCGATGATATTTACCCAATAGATCTTCACTGGTTTCCAAAAAGTTTAGGTATAAAGAAACAAACTCAAGCAGAAAGCTTTGTCCTCACAAGTTCTGATGGTAAGTTTTTTATAAATGTTGTATGCTCATCTTTGTATTTAAAAAACATATTAGTGTGACTTATGCTTTTAGTTGTTTTACAGAGGTGATATTTGTAGATCTGCATACCTCTATCTACACATTTAATCCATATTCTTTGTAGTCATTTGGTTTGTGTATAGGCTATAAAACTGTTGTCATGGGAGAAACCTGGCATATCATGGGATTTTATCTGAGCTCTCAGCTTTACTTTCTCTGTGATCTCACTGAAAATAGTTGTTAAGCTGTAATCAGTTTTGGTTTCAAATTTAACTTTATAACATAACCACACTAAAAAAATATGGACACACACAAAAAATATGGGTACAATACACATTTAGTAAGCTATTTAATAGTGTCTTTATTTTGTAGTACGTGTTAATTTCCACTCAACAGAGTTGGAGATTTATTTAATTTGACTGTGGCTTTATTACTGGTGAGTAAAAAGCATGATTTTCCTACTTTTTGAGGAAATGTTTTTATTTTCACTGAAATAACTTGAACTGTTTTGTCTGTATTACACTTTACCTACTATGTCAATTAAAAATACATTCATCAAAAGTAATGGAAACTTACTTGATTATTTCATGCACAGATGGAGTTTTTTGGTTCACCTAACTCTAGGGGTAGATCTTCATGCACAGGTGCATTAGGCCCCCGTTCTCACCATATCTTAGATGGGCTCTCCCCACAAGGTGAGCATGATGGTAGCCAGTAGCCCCAGGCTTATCTTAAAGAAATGTCAGCAGAGAGAGTGCTTTTTCCTCAGTATCTCTTGCAGACAAGTTGCAGAGAGCGTCCTGGGCAAGCTTGGGTCTTGAGCCGATGAAAGAATCACTTTAGTCAAGGGAATAGGACACTGATTGACTGAACACAGCAGGCCTTAGGCCACCATGGAAAAGGAAAGAGAAAGAGAAGAGGGCTTTTATAATAAGAACAGGGAAGGGATGTTATGGCAAAGTACCAAATCAGATTTCCCTTCTTTTATAGACAGAACTTATGATAGTCTTTTAACCTTATTTTCTGAATCTTGATTAAATGAGATACTGTGTGAAAGCAGTTGGACTTAAAGATTGACTGTGAACTACTGCTAGAATTTGGCTTACCTCAGATGATAAAATAAAGAGTTGACTTTTTAAAAAAAGCTTTTAATTTTGATATAATTTCACATCTGCAGAAAGGTTGTAAGAATTGTAAAAATAATTCCTGCATATCCTTTACCCAAATTCATTTCCTGTTAACATTTTGTCCCGTATACTTTATCACTGGCTTTCTCCCTCTCTCTCCTCCACTTCACTGCACACACCCACACCCGTACACACACACATACACTTTTTTTCCCCTAACTATTTAAGGATAAGTTATAGATGTGCGACATGCCCCTTTTACCATAAATACTTCAGTGCATTTCCCAAGAATGAGGATTTTCTGTTATATAACCATAATATATTGATCAAAATCAGGAAACTTAACATTGATGTTAAATTGAATATAGTTATGTGCTCGCTTCGGCAGCACATATACTAAAATTGAATATAGTTAATATTCAAATTTTAACAATTGCCCTGATAACATCTTTTATATAAATTTGTTTTTTTGTGGTATAGAATAACACATCGCTTTTGTCATATCTCTCCTTTAATCTAGAGTTTTCCTCATTCTTTCTTTTATGATCTTAATAGTTTTGAAGAATACAGATCTATTTTTTCTCTATAGAATGTCCCTCAATTTGTGTTTGTCTGATACTTCCTCATAATTAGATTCAGTGTACACATTTTTTAGCAGCAGTAATTAGGACATCAGATTGAGAGATTCCTGATGCTGGTTTGATCCATTATTGGTGATGTTAACTTTGATTACTTTGAGAGGTTGTATTCACTAAAGTAATCCACTGTGAAGTTACTATTTTTATCTTTTAATAAATAATTTGTGAACAGATACTTTCAGACTGTGTAAAAATATTCTCTTCCTCCTTAAAATTCCATCTACTATTTTAGGATCTGTTGTTGATATTCAGCTGAATCATTTATTACTCAGATGGTTGCCAAATAGTGCTTTTTTAAAATTCTATAATTCCTTCCATATTGATTAGTTGGTATTAATCTTCCTCTTACAAGGAAGAGCCTCTCCTCTCCTCCCCATTTATTTGTTTACTTATGTCAGATTAGACTCATAGATTCTTTATTTCTTATTTTATTTCTGTAATTTTTTGATTTTGTTGTGAAAACTGTCCCAGATTTGACTAGTGGAGCCCCATCAAACTGGCTCCAATGAATTTTTTTTTGGGGGGACATGGGTATGATTATGTTTCCTCATCATTTTTTGAACACTTCTTTGCTGGCACAAGATGTTTCAGGCTTGTCTTATACTTTCCCAATCCAGCCCCCCAAATCATCCATTTCTCCAAGGAGACCTATTCTTTTCTTGGTACTTTCTGGTATTTTATAAACAAGATGAGAGTACTAGCAAAGCTCATTTCAATGAGGTGTGTTTGCTTCAAGGTCCTTTAAGAAAGATAAGAAATATGAATATAAATGTGTATTAATAAAATGTATATATCTATAGCTCTTTTTCTCTTTCTCTTGTCCTTCCCTCCATTTTCTTTCCTTACCTTTCCTTTCTTGCTCTTCTCCTTCCTTCTTTTCCATACTAAAAGTCATGAGTTCGTTCTGATACCACCAATTCAATATTACAGGGTTAATTCCTGTTTTTATATATTTATATATAAAACTCATTGGCAACAATGAGTGAGCCTGGCTCCTATTATTCTCAAATATATTTACTCACTTGCTCAATTCTGCAACACACAGTAGGTTGTTTCAGAATGGCTAATCTATACTACTGCAAAAAACGACTAATATTTGTTTACTTTTGTTTTGATCTTTATACTGAACATACAAAGTTAAAGTCTTGTGTTCAAAAATTACTTGCATTTCCCCATTCCTTAACTGTTAAGTTATTCACTTAGAATACAGTTAAGTGTATTATTGTGTTTGTTTTCTTTCTTTTTTTTTTTTTTAAAGATTTTATTTATTTGACAGAGAGAAACACAGCCAAAGAGGGAACACAGGCAGGGGGAGTGAGAGAGGGAGAATCAGGCTTCCCGCCGAGCAGGGAGCCTGATGTGGGGCTCAATCCCGGGTCTCCAGGATCATGACCTGAGCCAAAGGCAGATGCTTAACCAACTGAGCCACCCAGGCGCCCTATGACTTAGATATATTTTTAATGAATTGTTACTATTAAGGCAGTCTAGAAAAACCTTCAGTTTAAAGTAAATTCAAACAAAGTAAATTCTCTGAGTTCAAAATTTGATTAGCCATGTGATTTTTTTTTTTTTACTTCAAGATAGATAGATGGTAGACAGATAGATAGACACAGAAAGATTTGAGAGAAGTTTCTAATTTTACTGTACTTAATTAAAATAATTATTATGAGCTATGTATTACTAGATTTCATGATTATTCAAACCCACTTTATTTCATGATCTCTCAGCCGTTTTTTTTTTAATTATTTATTTGTTTGTTTGTTTATTTTATCAGCAAGAGAGAACACAAGCAAGGGGAGCAGCGGTAGAGGAAGAAGCAGGCTCCTCCCTGAGCAGGGAGCCCAATGCAGGGTTAAGCCCAAGACCCTGAGATCACGACCCGAGTTGAAGGCACTTGATGAAGCCATGTGGGCACTTCTTTTTCTCCGCTTTCTGTAGCGCTTTATTCTTTGCACAGTTGACTTGTCCCCTTGACATCTCTTAGGTACTTTAAAATTGTGAGTTTAAAAAGTTGTACTTTTTACCCATATGTGTGTGAACTTTTTGAGAACAGCAATCAGATAACCTGCTTCTTTTTATCTACCTATTGCCTGGCACAGTGTAAAATCTTATGAGGCAGGTATTTTAAAATTTGGAATTATCAATACTTAAATTAATTAAACAACAAAGCCATTAAACAGAGGTGGCCCTATGCCTTGGGCCAGCATGAGCAAACCAAAATCTGTCTGTAAACATCTCAGGGTTTTAAAATTAAAACCTAAGGATAACCAGTCACAAACTGCCAACTAGGCCATAGCCAATCAATAATTTTCTTACTTTGCTTCTACCTTTTCTCTATAAAGATCTCTTCCTCGGCTCCTGTTGGTAAAACATCCTTTACCACTTTTGGCTTAGTGCCACCCATTTAGAAGATTTTTGCTCAAATAAACTCTCAAAATTTTTTGTTAGGGCTCAGTTTATTTTTTTATTTTTAGAGAGGGAGAGAAGAGGGGAGGGGCAGAGGAAAGGAGAGAATCTTTTTTAATGAGAGGTGGAGAGGAGGGGCAGAGAGAGAATCTGAACAGATTCCGTGCCCAGCATGGAGCCCGATCTTACTCCCTGAGATCATACCTGAGATGAAATCAAGAGTCAGATACTTAACAGACTGGCCACACCAGTGCCCCTACCTCAGTTTATTTTTTAATACCTTTTAACTGTCCTGTTTCCTGTACTCTATACCTTTTCCATCTCTTCCATAGCCTGCAAAAAGAAAATAAAAAAAAAGCAAAACCACAAAACTCTGTTTAATTAGAAGGCTTTCTTGACATTTCTCTCGGTCCCCTTTGACCATATCCCAGTGGAATTTTATTTTCCCTTTCATCTATCATAGCATCATATACACACTTACATCACTTGTTTCAAGGTTTTATAATTTTTGTGTGTGTTTATTTTCTAATAGATTTGTTTTTTCCTTGGGAGCAGGAACAATGATTTGATTAGGAATATTATTTGTCCTTAATGTCTCCAATGCCTAGCACTGTGCTAACTAGTCTAGGAGTAGGTACCTGTTCAACAGATATTTATTGATTGAATAAATTCAAATAGATTTCTCAAGTGTAATTTATTTTAGGTAAATTTCATCTGATTTCTAAGTTAGGAAGAGTGGAAAAAAGTGTAGAAGCTCACTGTGGAGCAGTTCTTGCAGGAAGATGGAATTATGAAGGAACAGCATTAGTTACAGGTATGTTGTCAGAAAAAATAATAATGTTTTAAATGAATTTTTAAATGAATTTTTATTAATTTTTATTTTTTTCCCATAACCCAGCCACTCTATCCCTCTCCCCCAACTCCCAGCAACTGTCAGTTTGTTTCCTAAGATTAAGAGAAATTTTCACAGAATCAGAATCTTCTCTTAGTAATAGTGTCTTCCATTGTCCAAGAGCAAATAATTTGCACAGCATTGAACTAGGCTGCTAGATAATGTAATAATTCAGAGTGTCATATTAATTATTAGATTTCATATATGACTTACATAGAATGTTCTGTCAAGGCTTTGGTCAATTATGGGGTAAATAAAAGTTGTAATTCTTTAAAATTTTAAAATGCAAATAGTTAACTGACCTTTACCCCCATTTCATCACTCTCCCATCTCCTGCCCTGTTCTCATAAACATTCTCATCTTCCTCTATAGTATTACCTAATATTGTCTAACAAACTACCCCAAAAGGTAATGGCTTAAAATAATAAACACGTATTATCTCATAGTTTCTTTGGGACAGGGAACAATTTAATTTAGCTGGGTGGTTTTGTCTCAGACTCAGGATGTTGGATAGGGTTGCAGTCATGTGAAGGCTTGATTGGGGCTGGAGGGTCTGCTTCCAAGATGGCTCACTCATATGCTCTTGGCAAGAACTCTTAGTTCTTTTCTAATTATTCGCAGGAGGCCTTAGTTCTCACCACATGGGCTTCTCCATAGAGCTGCTTGAATGTTTTAGCAACATAATAGCAGGCTTCATAAGGGAGTGATCCAAGAGAGAGAAAAATGGTAGCTAGAGTGTATTTTATGACCCACCCTTGGAAGTCATACTCCATCATTTCTACCATATCCTGTTAGAAGCAAGTCACTAAATATAGCCCAAAGAAGAGAGAAATTAAGCTCCACCCATCAAAAGGAGGAATAACAAAGAGTTTATGGATATGTAATCAAACCACCAACCTATCCACTGGACTTTCTTTAGAACTTTTTTCAGTGAGTTGTTTTGTCTCCTGCCAATTTTTTCAACTTGCCCTTTTCCAGTGGTTTCTTTTTCAGCATATAAATATGTTCAGGTGTCATCCATCTTGAAAACTGAGAAGAATGAAATAAAAATCCTTAACAAATTATTCTCTCTAGAGAATTCTTTCTTCTTTAAGCAAGCTGTTCAAAGAAAAGTCTACTACTTCACTCCATTCAGTCCCCAACTCACTGGAATTTGCCTGCAGCTCTTCTTAATGCACTGAAAGCAGTTTTCCTAGAATTCTAGGATGGAGATTTCAGTGCAAATAAAAGCACTCTTTGAATAATATACTCACGAATATTAAGATTAAAGGAAAAAATAAAAAAATTTGGCATGGAAGTTAGGCAACTCTGACAAAAGTTTTTTAAAGTAATTTTAATTAAATTTTACAGTTATTAAGAACTGTCTTTTTTTTTAAAGATTTTATTTGTTTATTTGACAGAGAGAGATCACAAGTAGGCAGAGAGGCAGTCAGAGAGAGAGGAGGAAGCAGGCTCCTTGCTGAGCAGAGAGCCCGATGGGGGCCTTGATCCCAGGACCCTGAGATCATGACCTGAGCCGAAGGCAGAGGCTTTAACCCATTGAGCGACCCAGGCGCCCTGAAGCACTGTCACTTAATGAGTAAATTGTATCTGAATTTTAAATGTGTATTAATGTAGACATACTGATTTTTATATGCAAATTTAGTGTTTAAATTTATTTCCTTTAGATAAAAATATCAATTGTTTTTTCTCTTTATAGTTGGGGAAGATGGACAAATAAAAATCTGGTCAAAGACTGGGATGCTGAGATCAACTTTGGCTCAGCAAGGTATGTATATGAGTCAATTAAGATATCTTAATAGTTCCCTTTAAAAGCTATTATAGTTCCTAAGACTGATTTAGGTAAGGTTCAAAGCCTGAAATCTCTCTCTTTTTTTTTTTAGATTCTTTTCTTTATTTGAGAGAGAGAGAATGCACATGAGTTGAGGGCCGGGGGAGAGGGAGAAGGAGAGATTCCCAAGCAGACTCCACTGAGTGGGGAAGCCCAGTGAAGGACTTGATCTCACATCCTGGAGATTGTGACCTAAGCTGAAATCAAGAGTTGGATGCTTAACCAACTGAGGCACCCAGGCACCCTTAAGTCTCTTATTTCTTTTCTTTTCTTTCTTTCTTTCTTTTTTTTTTTTTTTGAGATTTTATTTATTTATTTGACAGAGAGAGATATAGGGAAAGAGGGGAGTGAGAGAGGGAGAAGCAGACTTCCCTCCGAGCAGGGAGCCTGATGTGGGGCTGGAGCCCAGGACCAGGATCATGCACTGAGCCAAATGCAGACACTTAATGACTGAGCCACCTAGGCACACCTCTTAGTTCTATTTATACTCTTTCCTCTTATTTTCCATGTTGCCTGATAGACCATGGTAACTCTATTATTTGAGCCAAGAAATAAAAGAAACACTCAAGGGCTTTTTCTTTTTTTAGTGAGCCTATATAAACGTGATTAAAGGCTGATGATTCTTTTTAAAATAATTCTGAATCCTTCTGAGCATATACAATCTGTAATAGGATAAGTGTCTAGTTAAGTAAATAATAGTAATAGAAACATTAAGAATAACTCCTTATAGGGACGCCTGGGTGGCTCAGTTGGTTAGGCAACTGCCTTCGGCTCAGGTCGTGATCCCAGAGACCCGGGATCGAGTTCGGTGGGCTCCCTGCTCGGTGGGAAGCCTGCTTCTCCCTCTCTCACTCCCCCTGCTTGTGTTCCCTCTCTGGCTGTGTTTCTCTCTGTCAAATAAATAAAATCTTTAAAAAAAAAAAAAAGAATAACTCCTTACTTAAAAAGTCCTAATAACTTGATAGTATTATCACCCTTTCTAAGTTGTACTACATCAAAAACTAATGATGTACTGTTTGGTGACTAACATAATAAAATAAAAAAATAAATTGTATTGTATATTTGATATCTAACTAATGGAGGGGAATAGATACCCTGATGATTCAAAACTTGGTAAACTGCAACTGTTTAGAGTAGCATCTCAGTTTTCCATGTTAATTGGAAAGAAGTGCCCATAAAGTCAATTCAGTAGTCATTCCTGTTGGAATTTAGAGTACATATGACTTTTTTTGTGTGTATAGCAGATTTGTTTTCCTAATTAGATTTTTATGTAGAAATAGTAAAGCAGTTTTCATGTTGAACTGAACAGCCAGTCTTCAAAGATGGCAGACTATTCTTGAGAATTATATAATAAAGTTATATTGTGAAGCATCTCTGGTAACTGACTTCCAAAAATTTCCAGATTTCATTTTTAAACATTTTTTTAATGATTTTATTTATTCATATGACATAGAGAAAGAACAGAAGTGGGGGAGCAACAGGCAGTGGGATAGGGAGAAGCAGGCTCCCCGCAGAGCAGGGAGCCTGGTGTGGGGCTCATTCCCAGCCCTGGGATCAGACCTGAGCCAAAAGCAGACACTTACCGACTGAGCCACTCAGACACCCCTAGATTTCATTTTTAAAGTCACATTTACTCTTAGGATAGTGTTAAAATAGTTACATTTTTTAGCTACCCATTAGCCAAATTGTAGCAAAGGGTAACCGTGAATACTAGGTAGTGGTTATCTATGTAACCATAAATACCTGATAGTGGTTATCTCCTGAGGTTAATATCTGAAGCACAGAAATGTTGATGAGATTCAGTTTATCCATTTTTTTCTCTGATTGCTTCTGCTTTTGGTGTCATATCTAAGAAACCATTGCCTAATCCAAAGTCATGAATATTTAGACCTTTATTTTCTTCAAAGAATTTTATAGTTTCAGTGTCTACAATCCATTTTGAGTTAGTTTTTGTGTCTGATGTTTATTTTAGAGAGGGATGGGTGGTATGCTCTTTTATTTTTTTTTCCTTCCTTCCAAATAGATGGGCAAATATGTTCCCTCAGAGAGCTAAAATACTGATTAGGTCATGTGATACAGGTAATTTTATTATGTCTTCATCATATCATGTAATGATAATTTCCATTGACATTCCAAATAGCTATAATTTTCTTAACATCGATGACTGTGAAAGGGCTGATCATTTTTATCTCATTTGAATCTTATAGGTTTATATTAAGTATGAGATTAATGAACAAAATTAAATTCTGTAGATTTTCTTATTTTAGTTAACCTGTTGGTATTTCAAAATAATCAGATATCTTCAGATTAAGAATTACAGATTTACTATAGAACTATGCATCTGATTTTTAGGCTTTTGATTGTTGGTGCCGCCCACACTTTCCTAATAAGGCATAGACTTTTCCTGTTTTATCTCTGGGAAAAAGCATTGGAAAAATTAAGTTATAATGATATTAAACCTGAAGGAAAAATCTCTGGTTATTTATAAAGGTTATTTGATTTATTGAGGACTACAGTTTTTTGAGGGTGATTATGAACTACTGAGCGCTGGATGCTAAAGGCTCCAATAAGGAAGCCAAAATAGTTGGAGTAGAGGGGTTCTGCCTCTGTTAGGGGGAAAACTATAAAATTTGGCACAAAAATGAAATATAAGCCTGAGTTACTGTAAAGCTTGGAATTCACTAAACAAGTTGAAACATCCTTGTGATTTTTTAATACATGTTTATATTAATTACACTTATTTTTGATGAATAGAAAAAATTCCCGAATTCATTTTTTTAGAAATACATTTTATTTATTTATTTTTAAAGATTTATTTATTTTAGAGAGAGAAAAAGCGCATTTGCATGAGTAGGGGAGAGGGGCAGAGTGGGAGAATCTTCAAGCAGACTCTCTGATGAACATGGAGCCTGTCTTAGGACTCAATCTCACAACCCATGAGATCATGACCTGAGCTGAAACCAAGAGTTGGACACTTAATCGACTGAGCCAGACAGGCACTCCCTTAATTCATTTCTTAATGATTGGAGATGGATATATAGATGGAAAAAGAATCGTGGTCATAACCTTCTCTGCTAATACAGAAAAAGCATTAATCCCTAATTGGTTTTTTTTTTTAATTTGACTTAGTTTAAAAGCAATTCTTACTGGTACCTATGAGGAGTTATTTTTCCTTATTAGAGAAAAACAGTGTATGGGCCAGGGATAATTATAATTAAGTATTGTGTATTTTATTTTATTTTATTTTTTTAAGATTTTATTTATTTATTTGACAGAAACACAACTAGAGAGGGAACACAAGCACAGGGACTGAGAGGGAGAAGCAGGCTCGATCCTTCCCCCCCGATGTGGGGCTTGATCCCGGGTCTCCAGGATCATGACCTGAACCGAAGGCAGTCGCTTAACCAACTGAGCCACCCAGGTGCCCCAAGTATTGTGTATTTTAATTATAGGCTAAATTGTGTTATGTTGTGTATTTTAATTATAGGCTAAAATTGGAGTAGAGTAATATTGGAAACCTTTGAGGATAGTTCCCCCACATTATATTCAAATGGAGGAATGGAATGACAAAAATGGAACCTATCTATAATGAATTTAGTAAAGGAGGTGAACTGGAAATATAAATAACTGTAGCACAGGCAGGATGTTTTTGTTATTACAAGGTGCTGTGAAAGGACAGGAAAGCAGAGATCATTGCTTTGGAGGGAAAGAAAGTATCAGAAAGGCTTCCTGGCAAATACCCGAATATCTCTCTCTCTCTGTCTGTCTGTCTGTCTGTCTCTTTTTTTTAGAAGCAGGTGTAGGGAAAGGCAAAGGGAGAAGGAGAGAATGGATCTTAAATGAACTCCATGTCCCATGCAGAGCCTGATATGGGGCTTGATCTGAGATCATGACCTGAGCTGAAACCAAGAGTCAGATGCTCAACTGACTGAGCCACCCAGATGCCCTTAGAATATTTGAGCTTTGAAGGATAAAGAAATTAGGGAAGGAAATGGGCTTTGTTGGCAATGGAGTGGATCTGTGGAGGAAGTTAGGTGATCAAAGGCATAGAGGCAGAACAGCGGAAGGTATGGAAATCAGGTGAATGGGAGCTGATCCCTTGGGCCAGAGGGCAGGCTGTATGAAGCTATATATACAGAGGGACCAAAACATCGATGGTGTTGGATGATAAATGAAATGGTTTTGGTTTTATTTTATGAGCATAGCAAACCTTAAAAAAATAAGCAGAAGAAAAAGAGATAAAGACTATCTCTTAGGAACATAAACTTAGCAGTAATATGTAGGATAAATGAGAAGAAATAGAGGTTAAATGGGGTGACCAGCACCAGACACATGAAGAGATCTCAACATCATTGACGATTAGGGAAGTGCAATTCAAAACCACAATGGGATAATACCTTATACCTGTCAGAATGACTAAAATAAAAAAGACAAAAAACAAGTGTTGGTGAAGATGTGAAGAACAAGGAATCCTCATGCACCGATGGTGGTGTAAGTTAATACAGCCACTGTGGAAAATAATATGGAGGTTCCTCTTAAAAACAAATACCATATGATCCAGTAATTCTACTACTGGGTATTTACCCAAAGAAAATGGAAACACTAATTCAGAAAGGTATATGTACCCCTCTTTACTGCAGCATTATTTATAATAGTCAAGATATAGAAGCAACCTAAGTGTCCATTGATCATTGAATGGATAAAGAAAAGGTGGTAAAAATGTACAGTGGAATATTACACAGCCATTAAAAAGGATGAGGTCATCTCACTTGAGACAACATGGATGGATCCAGAGGGTATTATATTAAGTAAAGTACGTCAGGCAGAGAAAGATAACTACCATATGATTTCACTCATATGTGGAATCTAAAAACTAAATGAATAAGCAAAAAGCAGAATCTGACCTATAAATATACAGAATAAACTGATGGTTGCTAGAAGAAAGATGATGTGGGGATGGGCAGAATGGTTGAAGGGGAGTGGGAAATATAGGGCTTCCAGTTATGGAATGAATAAGCACAGGAATAAATTCATAGCATAGGGAATATAGTCAGTGATACTGTGATAGTATTGTATGATGACAGATGGCAGCCACATTTGTGGTGAGCATAGCATAATGTATAGAGAAATTGAATTACCATGTTGTATACCTGAAACTAATGTAACATTGTCAGCTATACTCAAAACATTAAAAATAATAATAACAAAAAAAATAAAAGGAAAAAAATGGGGCTGACCAGTAAGGATGTTATTGGAATGTTCTATGCTGGTGTGCATTGATGCTTGAACAGAGACAATAATGATAGTTGAAAAAAAAAGTGAATAGTTCTTAGGAGCTGACAGTAATAGATATCCCGTAAGAGGTAAGGAATTCAGAGAGAAGAATTAATGAGGGGATATGTGTGTAGGGATGATAGTTTTGAATGTGCAGAGTCTGAAGTCTTTGGTGCAAGTGAAAATACTGTGTTAGGGCTCAGGGGCAAAGCTGAAATACTGTGAGAGTCGGTTAGAAAGGTGAAAGGTGAAGCTATAGGGGAAGTTGAAGTCACTAAAGGAGAAGTGGCTGAGGATAGAAACTAAAGATACAAATGGATTCATTTAAGTTTTTCTCTTTACTAATCCCATGACATATATAACCAAAAAGTTGCTCTTTTGTGGAATAAATCCCACTTGATTGCTTACTGTAATATATATCCCCACAAATAGAATGAAAGGGAAATAATTCTTGGTTTTAAAATTCTTGATGATTTGGCAACCAAAAAAAAATTGAGTTCCTACTATCATGAACAACACAATAAACAACTAGTTGCTTATTGCATTATAGAGAGATTTCTAGTAGTAGTAGGTAATAGATAGTGCTTACATAATATCAGACTCTGCTCTATGTACTTTACTTATATTCCCCCAATGTAGACTTATATTGCCTTCCAGGCAAAGATAGCTAATACTTCATTGTAATAGTGAAGAGTTTGTTTCAAAAGCATTCTTAAAAACATGCAAAAACATTTTTAGGGGCTACTTTTTAGTATGAGTATGAAAAACATGGTATATTTGACCATGTACTTCCTTAAAACAATTGAAATACATTTTTGTCTCCTCTTCTGTGGTTTAAAATGCCTTCAACAGGTTGAAAGAATTTAGATAATTTGTTTTACAGAGAGATAAGGGTCTGACATTTAACACAACCCCAGGTGCATGTGGTTTCTTAAAAAATGTCAAAAAGGTCACATGATCTTAGTGTACAAAGTCAGAAAAACAAGATATTTTTGAGTGTCTTAACTGAAATGGAACATAAATAAAAATTCCCAATGTAAAAAAAAGCAAGAAATTATTTAATTATTATGAAACTACTTTTATTTTTTGTCCATTTTTTGGTTACTATTGGAATTATTAAAATTACATAATTTGCTAAACTTTTTGCTAAAAAGTTATTTAACCTGAAGGCTATAGTTGTTATTTTCATACTGAGATTGCAAAGTGAAGTGTAGTACTGAGAGTAATTCAATGCTTTAATAAGCATGTTTTAAAAAAAATATTTTAAATATTACAAGTTTGTTTGAAATGCAAGTGGGATGGGTTTTATCATAATGAAAATTGTTATTTTCTCTATAAAGCTAATTTTCCCACTTTCAATAATGATGTTCATCAGAACTACCCAAATTGGAAGTTTTATAGTATATTTCCTTTTGGAAAAGAAAGCATTCGTATATACAGTGGTTTCACACTTAACATTTTATTATAAATATAAGAGATGAATATAATGAAAACTTCTCTTAGTTCTTGATGTTATATCCATTTTAAATATTAGTGGTTAGGAAGATTGAACTAATGAGACTTAGTGATTAATCTTATCTCTCATAACCCCATATTTGTTTTTTGATTAAACAAATGTGGCTAAAAGTCACATATTACAGCAAAGGAATTACTTAACTTTTCCTCTATAATCTTATTTTGTTTTATACTATAAGTTCCTATATCCGTTTTTGTTTTTTTTTTTTTTTTTTTTTTTTTTTTTTTTTTTTTTTTTTTTTTTTTTTTTTTTTTTTTTTTTTTTTTTTTTTTTTTTTTTTTTTTTTTTTTTTTTTTTTTTTTTTTTTTTTTTTTTTTTTTTTTTTTTTTATTGTTACTAAATTTTTTTTCCAGTGTTTCAAGATTCATTCCCCATTCCCCACACCCAGTGCTCCCCGCTTTAGGT